>CAHIKZ030005070.1:1892500-1960000 GCA_903632075.3 Acanthosepion pharaonis
GTATATATATATATATATATATATATATATATATAGTTATATATATATAGTTATATTATATATATATATATATATATATATATGTATATTATATATATATAGTTATATATATATATCGTATATATATATATAGTTATATGGTATATATATGTATATATAGTTATATATATAGTTATATATGTATATATAGTTATATATAATATATATTATAAATTAAATTTGTTGAGGTATAGAGTGGGATAATTTCTGAAACCTTTCAAAAGCAAGCCATAATGATGTTAGAAGTTTTAATTTATATCCAAAATTTATCAACTCAATCACCATTCCGATGTGATGGATAACATTCTAGTTTTACAAATCCTTTAGGTGTAGAAAGTGTTCAATCTTAAATGGATGCCCCATTATTGTAGTAGTGGACATTATTATGCTAAGCTTAATAAATATACTTGTATGAGAACCTGATGCATTGTATTTGACCAAATTCCAAACATTAGAATTTTTGGGTGACAGTCTTATATAGAAGGCTGAATCAATAAGTCTGTAGCATGACATGGATTTGAATTTTGATCAGAAATTTTCAATGTATAATGTTCAATCAAGGTTATTAATATTTACCACTGAACTGAATCAAGTACATTGACAAGGAAGAAACATAAAAAGAAAAAGTTTTGCCATCATTAGGATATAGCTGTTGTATATATATATATATATATATATCCTTATATATATAATGGCTACTGTAATTTCCAAGCACACCTGTCTGTAAGGTTAATTAGTCAATCTATACTGTAGATGCCTGCACATTTGTGTTTGTTCAGCACCCACAATGCCCACCTGTGGTTTGTACTTTTTTATACTGAATGGACATTATTTACAATTTCTGGGGAGAGAGTCCATAATTTGGTAAACAATGCTGATATGCACTATAAACCCTTGGTCATGATGATTTAATTTTGTACTAGCAAAACCATTTGTTGAATAGTTCTTAAAACACCCTACTTTTGCAGGTAATGTCTAATTTTTTTTTTTTCAAATGTCTTTGAGCAGAGTGCACTCAATTTCTTTCAAATTTATCAGCTAAAATAAAAATAATGGGGAACATTTTGGTTTTAGCCATGTTTTCCATTGCACCATAAAGAGGATCAGACTGTGTTCACACCACCCAGTGCAAAGATGGTTGCTTGCATGTAAATAATGCCATTATGGCCCAGGTGTATGTGCCTCACGGGTCCCCACCTTAAATTGACCTTTGAATAACTTGTTTTATGGGGAGACAGAGTAAATAATTAGTTTCTCACTAATTTACTCAAAGCCATGGTGTGGATTTTGGACAATCTAACATTGTTGGCAACTGATATCACCTCCCAAGGCCACCCTGTACAAACTGACCATAATTTGTGATTCAAATTGGAGTCTCATGGTTAGAAAATGAAATAATAACATTGAGCCATGCATGATAATGGATATATATATATATATATATATATATATATATATACATATACAACACACATCCACACATATGAATTTTGTGTTCCATAAAATCCTAGTTCATAATCTAAATTATTTTTTAAAGAAGGAGAAAGTACAAAAAACATTGTTGGATAGGCTTTTTTTATTTTTACATATTTTTGAAGGTGTGGCAGGGTTGATGAATTATTTTTAGCTGTGTTTCTGTTTCTCCTGTGCATTTTATTTGTGAAATCTACTAATTCCCATTTTTTCTGTCATCTTGTCACTGTCAGTTTTTCTAAGGCTTCCATCTCATTTATTCCTCCAATCTTCCACTTGTTTTTTTTAATTCTTTTGCAACAGATTTGACCATGTTAAGTCTTGTTTTAACAGTGAAATATCTCAAGTTGACCTCACTTTCTTTCTCTTAGCCTTTTCACTCCTTTCTTTCATCTCTCTATCTCAGTAAATGACCTTCTAGTTGATGTATTTATTTTCTATTTTTCTCAACATACACTAGTTGTTTTATATATATATATATATATATATACTGGGGCCATATCATGTTGAAACACTGGTTCTCATATATGATCACTGAAAAAAAAACAAATATTGAACCTGGTCCAAACCTAGATGGGTGACCACTTGGGACAAACCATTGCCAATAAAAACTTGAATGTGCAAAATTTGTGCAATGCATAATGGCTGGCATTTGGAAATTAGAGAAGTTTCAAAAAGTGAGGTTCATTATATTAACTATCTGAAAAAGATGTTGGAAAAGTATGAATCCACCTTTTTTGCCAGCTATGGGTTAGTAGGACTTGTATCAGTAAATCATTATTATCTCACCAAAATTCTTTACGATGAGGGTTGATAAGTCAAAAAAATCAATTAATATGTATTTATGTAAGTATGTTTGTATATATATATATATATATATATATATATATATGTGTATGTCTTGTATGCATGAATATAATCTGCGAACAAAGGACAATATGAATAAAAACAAAACAAAAAAAATTATCTAACACATTTAAATCTCTAATGGATTTTATACTACAAATGTAAGGATTTTATTTTACAAATATTTATAAACCCTTTAAAATGTCATTAATTTTTCAAAATTTTTCGTTTTATGAATATTCATATAAATATACATCATAGTAGCTGAAAAGTCAAGGTAAATTATGGAAGATGCTAAGTGATGCAATTTAATGTCTAATAAAGAAAATGAATAAATGTTATTGTTGAAAATGTTTTTTAGTTATATAAAAATTATTTATATGATTTTTGTTTGAAATTAATTTATGGTCTTCTATTTAAAATAATAAAAGGGTTTTAATTTGTCACCTTTTATTTTCATTTAAAAATTTTATATAGTCATGTAAGTTGGCTTGGGAAACAACTTATTTCTTTTAGGAAAGGAGATATTTGAAAAAATAAATAAGAAATTTATATTTTGGTGAAAGATGATAGCAGCATTCTCAAAAATTTTCCATCTAAATAAGTTACCTTCTTTTTTAATAATTCCCCAAATTTTCAGATTGAAATTGTGGTTGAACTCATTTTTTTGAATGATGAATGCATTTTCTTTAATTTAGTTTTAGTTTTACAAATATCAACTTCATTTGGTTATTTAATGCCAACAAGATTTTTATTTCACAAATATTTTTTTAAAATGATAGTTTCATTTATATTTTTTTTCAAAAATGTATTGTCTGATGATAGTTTTACAAAATGTCTTGCTGAAATTAAAACCTATTTTTCACTTCAATGACATTTTATCTTACAAGTTTTGGGATTAACTATTTGTGTTAGCTTTTGAAAAAAATATAAAATGTAACATACCAGCCCGGGTCAAACAAACAATATGTATCTATTAGCAAAATCATACAATAAATATATATATATATATATATATATATATATATATATATAACCACATATAAATGAAAATATAATTATATATATAACAACCGCATCCTCAAAATATATATAAAAAATTATTTATATATTATGTTGCTGACGTACTTATTAGAACTCACCATTTCAGAAAACTATCATATTTGTTGGATACATCTATCCACCAAATATATATATATAAAGTTGTGTGTATGTATATATTTGTGTGTGAAATGAACTTTTGAGGATTCAAGGTGGACATTCTTATGTTATCTACACATATATTGTTTGTATATTTGTGCATGTACTTTTTATATATTATATATGACACAAAATATAGAATTGTTTTATATGTTATGTAAATAAGAAAGGGTATCTTTAGTGTTTTAGTTTTATTTTTAAAAAACATTCTCCCTCTTTTAAATCTATAATTATAATTATTTAAAAAAAATTCTCTTATGTCACTCATCATATTTTTTAAAAATAATTATATATATATAAATTCACACACATTTTGATTTGTTTTTTTCTGTTTTCATTTTGAATTTGTAGGTCTGATGATTTGGATCGTATTTACGATTCCAATGGAATAAATTATGACCATGGAATATTAGTGTTTAAGCCTTTTTATTATATCCTTACTCTGTCTTAGACATTGAGTTCTACCTGGATCCTTCCTCTTGAAAAATTTTTTTCTGAAAATATACATGTATGGGAATTTTTAGATATATTTTTAAATACCGTATATAGAAGGTTGTGGGGGAGACTCGGGAATTCTTGTTCCTAGCCGGGTGCACGCGTTCGGGCTCAACACATTAAACCGACCTTGTGTCACAACCTGACCTCGTGGCAGGTTGAGTAAATGTAAATTGCTCTCAGAGTAATTTATACTTACTGGGCACAGGAATAAAAATTGTGGTGGTAGTATATTTGGCTATTGATAGTTTCTGAAACTGACCAGCTATTGTTACCTTTGACCAGCTAAGACAATCTAAAAGAGGAATACCTCGTATTTACTTAAAACTGACGTTGTGTCACAACTTGACTCAGTGGGGAAAAGTAAATTTCTGCCTCTTGGTGATTTGTATCAGAATTTATCATCTCTCTGAGTCTCACAGGTCGACTGTCAGAGGATTTTTAGCAACGAGGAAAATTATACTGAGAGGTGCCGGCCATGGGGTTTTGTTTGCCTCAGGTTCTTCTCATTGCACTAGAAAGAGGGATCAGGTCGCGATAATGCCAGCGCAACCGGGGCTCAGGAAGTTTTTTTTCCGCTTTACGTACGCTCAGGCTCAATATTATGCCGACCTTTGTCACAACGAGGACCGACCAGGGGGGTTGAGTAACAAACAGTTATTCTATAAAGTAAACGCTGGGTTTTTAAATCTCAAAATGTGGGAGAATTGACTGCAATTTCGCATTTAATATATATGCTATTATTTTTCTCTAACCATATATATATATATATATAT
Source organism: Acanthosepion pharaonis (assembly GCA_903632075.3). Lineage (NCBI taxonomy): Eukaryota > Metazoa > Mollusca > Cephalopoda > Sepiida > Sepiidae > Acanthosepion > Acanthosepion pharaonis. The sequence continues at coordinate 1,897,330 of CAHIKZ030005070.1, forward strand.
AACCCAAGCAAGGTGAGAGTCCCACTAGCACGCAAAGAGTTTGCAGAGTGTGAAAGTAAGATGAAAATGATGTGTTTGAGGATAAAAAGAAGTGCGGGGATCAAGATCAATGCATCAGAAGATGTCGATTGACGTTACATATAAATTTTTGAATATTATAGTTATAAGAGAAGTAAGTAAGAATAATGGAGTTCTACTGTCGGGAATGCAAGAGAAGTCGTCGTTGGAGTAGAAGAGCGAGTTACATTTAATTGTTTCGACAGTAAAAGAGTTGGACAGAGATGCTCACCTAGTAGCATGCTTAAATTCATACAGTTAGGGCACCAGTGAAAATAGCTCGTTAGAGAATTTACTATGAAAATATTTGTAGAAAAGACAGAAAAAAAGCCACATCACGTTTGTAAGAAAGTGACTGGAGTGGAGATGCCAGGTCAGGACCTATCACATTGCATATCCGTCTGGATTTTGTCGAGAACCTCGAGATGAACAGCGGGGCACCACACTATATATGGCAACAGTATTCAATGCATGGACGAATGGTATATTTGTAGATGTAAAAGATTGACTCAGACGAGAAAAACCTTCTGGCGCAACATAGAGAACCAACTTTCCTTGCGGTAGCTACAGCTATTGATTCAATGTAGTTGTTCCACCTCAGGTCAGTGGAAAACGTGAGAGTAAGTAGGCAAAGAGAGACGCCCACGTAGAGTTGAGCATCAGCCATGCTTATAAGAGACAGGGAGGTTTCTCTATAGTAGGTAAATGAGAGCAGTTTAGTTTGGGAGGCATTAAATTTTACAAGCAATTTCCTGCCCTAGTCATACACAGATTGGAAGTGTTTTTCGGGACCAACGACCAGGTTAACTTTTTCAGCAATGCCGGATTTACTATTAAGATAGGAGTAAATTGTAGTGTCGTCTGCGTAGATGCCTACTTGAGAACTGATGAGACATCAGGAATATCATTGATGAAGATCAGAAACACTGTAGGACACAGAATAGAGCCTTAGGGAACGCCAGCGTTTGTATGAAGAACTGGAGGAAATCCATTAGGACGACCGTCATTTCCTGTAATACTGTAACCTGAAGTATATATATATATATATATATATATATATATATATATATATATATACACTGCTGTGCAAAAACAAGATAATATTTAAAATAATTGTCTCATTTTTCCAGATCATCAACAAATCTTAAACTATATATTCATTAAAAAAAAACTTTATTAAATGAATTACACCCACTTTCAGAAACTTTTTTCGATCTGGAATAAAAATATTAATAAAATATTTAGATCTGTAAAATTAAGTGAACCCTTACATTTATTCTCTGTATTTTTGTTTTACATATATACCAGTGCAGTAATTGTTTGGGCACATGTAAAAATCAGAATGAAACGTGTTCAATTTTTTGTAATCTGTGTATAATGCAGTCAAACAATATAACTCATTATTTATGCAAAAATATACAGTTAGATACTAAATTTAAAAATGTATATATCTGCAAAGACCAAGAACTTCCTGAAGTTTTAAAAAATCTCATAGTTGAAACCTATAATGCTGGAGAAGGCGTCAAAGAGCTATCAAAACGATTTGGAGTGTACTTCTCCAACAAGCAACAAATTATTTATAAATGAAATACCTTTGGTTCGACGGCATCACAATCAAGAAGTGGCCATCAGCAAAAAGTAACAGCAAGAACAAATAGACATCTAGCTTGGCAAGCCCAGGAAAATTCAGCAATGACCTTTTACGGTTCTCCAATGCTCATATTAATAAGCTAGAAACATTCAAGCAAAAGGCTTTATGGTCGGATGAAATCAAAATACATTTTTGGGAGTAACAATAGTTGGTATATCTGATGAGCTCCTAATACGCCTTTTGAAGAAAAAATTTGGTACCAACCATTAAACATGGCGGTGACTGTATTATGATTTGCTGGTGCTTTGCTGCAGCTAGGCAAAATAGTACACATTTATGTCACAATGGGCTCTGTAAGATACCAAACAATTTTGAACGAAAGTGTCTTGTCCTCAAAAGTTGGGATTAGGTCGGGGCTGGTACTTCCAAGAGAACAAGGAATCAAAGTTGAAAATCTGTGATTCAAATGAAAGGCCATACATGCAAGAAACACGAGTAAAATTAAGCAATTGTGGGAGTATTGCCAACAAGAATGTTCAGAGAACGGTACTCACTACTGCCAGAAACTTCTGAAAAATATAAAAAAAGACTGGTTGACATTGTAACCTCAAAATGAGCAGTTAGCAAATATTAAATGCAAGAGTTCACTTACTTTTGCACATCTTAATTTTTAATTAATATTTTTATTCCAGCTTGATAAAAAATTGTCAAAGTGGTTTTAATAGATCTAATATAGGTTTTTCTTAATGATTATATAGTTTAATTAACATTTGTTGATCATCTGGGAGAATGAGACAATTTTTATCAATAGTAACATGGTTATATATATATATATATATATATATATATATATATATATATATATATATATATATATATAGATTATAGATATGATATGAAAGATAGATTCCGGAGAGAAAAATTGTCTCGCCCGACACAGTGAACCAACTTTCTAAGCAACTGATCAAGCAATGGATTCAGTAAAAGTTTTCCATTTCAATTCATCTGAGAACGTTAGCGCAAGAAGGCGCAAAGTGTCACTTTCCTGGAGGATAGCATCAGCCATGCTGATGGAAGACAGGGATGGGGTTTTGACCTTGTCAGACTAATCAGCCTTGGTATCGAGGCAGGAGTTAATGGTAGTGTCGTCAGCGTAGATGCCATGTTGAGATGTGTTGTCATCGGGAAGGTCGTTAATAAAGATGAAAAACAGCGTAGGACCAAGGATGGAGCCCTGGGGTGGGGACACCTGCGTTAGTACGAAAGAATGTAGACGAGTAGCCGTTCAGGACAACTTTCATCTCATTGATAAACTCAAATATGTGCCCGGAGATACCCTAACTTTTCAGCTTGTGGAGAAGAACTGAATTTCAAACTCTGTTAAAGGCTTTTGAGATGCCCAAAGCTACAGTCCTGTTTTTATCTAGAGCACGATAGACCTTTTCCGCAATTATCGTTAGTATATCAGCAGTGACCTGGAGAACCAAAAACTGTATTGCTTGTTTGAGAATAGGAGCATTGATTAGGGCCCCTATTAGTTTTCCCGAAAAGGAGTAAAAGGCTAATAAGCCCATATTTAGATAGGTCGGACGGTTCACCAGAGTTCTTAAAAAACTGGAACAAGAGAATACCATCGTGTCCACATGCTTTGTGGGGATCAAGGTTAGAGATGATAGCAGAGAATCAGTTCTAAGTGGAAGTTAAGCCGGGATACACCAGATGAGTCAACAGTAGTGTTTGAGGAGAATTTACGGGCAAATCATTCAGCTTTATCAGCAGTGGATAATAACACCTCAAATCGATTGAAGTGTCGGGTAGGGGAATAGAGACTTTGCACTTATTTAATACCCTATTCCAGAGACGCCAGTAATCACGAGAATCAAAGCTTTTAGAGGCTATGCGGTGCCTCATTCTCTCAGCAAACGGAGGTTTCGCTTACATATATTACGAGCAGTAGCAAATACGGACCTGTTATGATGAGAGATGTTTCGCTGGTATAGCCGGAAATAGTGGTTCCTCTGTATTATGGCGGTTGAGCATTCTGGTGTGAACCATGGAGAGGTTTGCGATTTCACCTGGTATTGCCGAGAAAGGATGAAAATGTCTTTGCCGGCTTTGACGCAAGAAGTGGCGCAATTTTTCAGTAGGTAGGTTGAAGATGTCAGTCCAAAGAGTGTCACGAAGAAAATCCGGGAATTAGTCTCAAGCAGTGTGCTGATAAAGGAAAGAGGTCTTATGGATAGGGGTTCCTGTTTAATGGAATTGATTGAGGGATGGGGCAGTGGAAAAATTTAATGTCTGTATACTGTCAACATCAGTACCTTTGGAATGTTTCAGCCACCCGTCACCGAAGACAATGATGTTCACAGATGGATGGAGAGAAAGTGCCTTTTCTATACTGATAACTATTGCGTCTAATATTGCGTCAGTTTCGGGTGCGATAAAGGAAAAAAAGAGATAGGTTAGTAGCGAAAGACTGAAGCACATGAAAGAGTAGTCAACGGCCTCAAGAGACAGTTTCCTGACCACCCAAAGATTATCCCGAGTGTAAACACCAAGGCCATTCAAAAAGGAAGATTCCCTAAAACTAAGAACTTCTTGGTAGTAATAGAAGAATTCAAGTTGGTTTCATAATGGGCAAAGATAACTGGCGACCGTTCCTGGAGAAAACATTCTATTCTGAAGAAGTTGGAACGGATAACAACCGCCAAGCACTGCAAATTAAGATGGCGTCGGTGATCGAGGAGAGAGTGGTGGTGTGAAGGGGCCGAAATCGTTCACTAGCTACTGGTGGTACAAGGGAAAAGGGGAGGGGTCGACCTCTCGTTTTCTAATTTGCCATTTTTTAATTTATCTTTCTTGCCTTATACCGAAGAATTAACATTCTTCAGTCACCAAAAATAGCGAATCATCCACAAATGATTGCAAAAATTACAAATAATATATATATATAGAGAGAGTAAACCACTTGACGGTACCTCAGCGGTGGAAACCACGGTAGTGTTCTGGTCAGTTTTTATAGATATATATGGTGGACTCTCCAATCCTGAACTATAAATGAGGGTCAGCATTGGATGGTACCTTTCGTTTTACCCTTAAGCAAGGTAACAGGAGATATTGTGGAGAAAATCAGGTAAGGGAAAAACATATTTCATTTGTGCTTTCTTAAGTGTGATACTAGCCCAGCCTTGCTGCGGGCGACAAAGCCACACTGACAGATGAAATTTGTTAAAGCAGGATTTTGATGGCGTCTCTTATTCAGAGCTTGATGAAGCTAATCAGGGTGTTTCAGTCTACTGTCTTCAAAACCCTTTTTACTTAATGAAACATGTCTTACGCCTACTCCTTTCGGTTTGAGGATTGGGCTTCCCAGGTTTTCAGATCAAAGTTGAGACGTTTCAAGTTGTCTTTCAATTTGTTTTTGTAGCATAAGAATGGGCGTCCAACTGAACGCTTAGAGTTTGGTATTTGTCCATACAGCACATTTTTTGGAAGCCTATGCCCATCCATTGTTACAACATGACCGCCCCACCTAAGTTGTATCTTTGCTAGAATGGTTTCAATATTGTTACATTTCTTCAGTATTGCACTATTCTTGACCCTGCCATCCCATTTTTATATAATATATATATATATATATATATATATATATATATATATATATATATATATATATATGTTATATATACGTATACATATATATATAACCATGTTACTAGTATATATATATATATGCGTGTGTGTGTGTGTGTGTGTATGTTTATAATAGCTGGCCACTCGTATTCAAGATACCGGTCTACTAGGGCGGCTAGCCAATCCTATTGCAGACCCTCGCTCAGGCACATTTATGTTTGCTCACACCACAGAACCCACCTGTGGTTTTTTTCTTCAAGAAATCTATAGCAGTAATGTTGTTGTTTTTTTTTAAATGTAAAACGTGTTTCTAGTTTGGCATTTTTTAAGTATTTCGATAATTTTCCTTCAAAATTATTGTTGGTAATTTTTTTTTTTTTTTTTTTTTTTTTTTTTTTACAAAGTATTTCTGGTATTAAAACCTATTTTTAGTTTGGTGTTAACTATTTGCCCATAGCTGGGACTTTAACAATGCTACCACACGGGTCAATTTGGACCTGGGAAACGCAATTAAGAGGTGAATGGATATGCTCCTCAAAACCTCCTGATCAGAGGCCTAGCTGTTGGAAGTAGTTCAAACAACTCTTACCCAGTATGTAAAATGTAGACATTTTCATACCCAGGACAAAAGTTCTTAACAAAACATATTTTACAAAATAAAGTTAGAATACAAATTGCCAAATTCATAAACTGTTTAAGATGGATGGTAAGATAAATTATTAGTAAAAGACAGATTAGATCTGTGAATTCTAAAATAAAAAAAAATAATAATAAAATATAATCCTACCAATAATTGTATTACTAGTACTATACAAATTTTAAAAAATTTAATGTTAAAAATGAAGTCAAATATTGCAGAAAACAATGAAATGCAATAAAAAATAAAATGAAAATGCCTTGAGTTTATTCATTCTTGTGTTTATGAGAAACATGCGCCTGATTCCTTTATATATTTCTTCAATGTTTGATGATATTTAATAGGCAAACTCAGATTTTCCTAGTACATTGCTGTCCTCTCTTTGTCCTTTTAATTGGGTAAAGAGCAGAAAGATTAATTGAAATAAATATGAATGAGACAGGTACAGGTTAATATAATAAAGTAAATATATTTATTTCTTATATCTGGATACATATTTCTCTGAATGCCAATCACATCATTTGAAAGCCACTGGATTAGATAGTAGACAGCAAGCAAAAAAATTTTAGAAAATGGGAGCTTACAACCTTCTTCTTCTTTGGTTAAAATGGATGATTGCCCTCATATCTTCTAATAGTCCAATCTATTTTGGATTATATCATTTAGGAATTGTAGCAATTTATTTTCTGAGAATAATTATGGATATATCAACAAAAGAACAATGCATCTTTTTTAGGTAATCAAATATTGATTATTTATAATTATGTTAAATACTTTATATTTTCTTCAGACATTTTGTTTAAATATTTTGCTGAAAATATCCAGTTGCTTGAATGATAGTACCTCTATATGAAATAGATACCTTCAAGAGAAACTGGATCAGCTTAAAATCCTGAATTTACAAATTAACACAGTTACTATATATTGTTTATATCTATGTTTACTTCTATAGAATTTAAATAATCCTGTGGTGGTGGTTGCATATGCCAAATTTTACTATGGCTTTAAAAAATAGACATGTTAACAGAATATATATTCACATAATATATTTAAATATATTAAGACAAACTAAGGAGGAGAAGAAAACACATATTACTCATCATAAAGTGGCAAATCAAAAAAATATAACTGCCTATTATCCTCACTTTTCAGAGCTCAATCGAGGACAAAACATAAATATGTGCACATTGACTAAAATTATGATGGAAAAAGGAATACTACCAGAGAATCAGTCCTGCAGATTACTGACAAATTTCATTAAGACCCAGCAGCCATATAGAGAAGGCTGCTTAGACTTAATATAGAGGGACTCGAGCACTTTCAAATGGTAATCTGTATATGCTGATAATTGAGAAATACTTGGTGAAAGATGATATACAAATCAAATTATTAAGTGTTCTGCAATTGCAAAACTTGATGCAAATTTTCATTCTACCCTTTATGGGTCTTAGCATATATTTACAGATCAATTCTCAGTTCCATCTTCTATTTAGTTCTACCACTATAACCACTGACATTTGAAATCATAAATCATGATGATAGGGTAAACCAGAATATCTTTATGATTAAATTTTAACATAGAAATTTCTAAAGTGAAATGTTTCCTTTTAATTTATAAAACTTTGCTATAATCTCAAAAGGCTGAAAAATTCAGAAATGTTAAACTGAACTCTTCTACAACATAATGTAAAACTGATTTTAGTTTAGTAAATTTAGCTTTATTATTTCTCTTTAGATGTAAAACTTGTAAGAAATAAAAAGCAAAGGGTCATAATGCAATTTGAGAAAAATTGTGAGAAAACCTGTATGTTCAAAATTATTTTATATATATATCATATTATTATTGTATTGTGTATTTGGGAAACAATCCATTTATATAAGTTTTATTGAAAATGACTGACAAGGTGCAGTGGTTAACTTTTGTATATAATTTCTTGTGTTTGTATAATTTTTTTTCTTTTCAGGACATAAATTATATAAAAATTGTTGGAATATTTTTCAAGCACTTTTGGCTATACTTTTAGCCATTATCAAGGATAATTTTATTTTACTTTTAATTGAATATATGCATTGTTTTATATATGTATTTAGAGTTAGAGGAATGTTTTATTTTCCAAACATGGTCAGTATATTGTGGCCATGTTCAGAGTTGATATTAATGAGTGTTGGCTTTTTTTTTTTTTATTAATAATGCTTCCATTATTTTTTAGCCATTTTTGTACTTATGGATGAGGCTATTATATATGTATTATCCATGAGTATATTACGGATAGAGTTTGGTAGATCTCCATGTGTATTAAAATGAGACCAAATTGAGCTATGGTCAGAGATATGTAATGAGAGTCTTCTTGTTAAACATACAGTTCATTAAGAGACAGAAAAAATTAAAAAGTAAAATTATACAAATGCATGAGAAATTATATAAAAAAGCCTAACCACTACACCTTGTCTGTTATTTTCAACAAAACTATACATACATATATATATATATATATATAGTGGGGAAATAAATATTCGTACACTTCAAAAAATTGTTTTTTTATAAATGTAAAAGCCTTAAATAAAACAAATCTCAGCACATTTTATGTATAAAGACACATACTATTAAAAATAATAATAAACTTAATTAATTCTTATTCTAACAGAAATTAATGCATTTTTTTTAATTCTAACTGGTGAAAAAATCCATTACAAAATCAATTATTATAATAAAATAATCAATTAATTATGAAAAAGTATATTCTAGAATGTTCCAGTAATGTTATCAGTAATTATAGTTAACGCTATTAGCCATTATCAGAGCATTCTGCAATTTAAAGGTTCTAATAATGCCTAAAGGTAAAGAATTGACTATTTCAAAAACAACACATTTTGTCTCTTTGGAAAGATGGGAACAGTTACAGAACGATTTCTAACAACCTGAATATTCCTTTTACTACAATTGCTTCGTTCATTGCAAGGTTTAAAACTCGTAACAGCGTCGAAAACCAAAGATGAACAGGTGCTCCGAGGAAGATTTCTCTTAAGATCAGCAAGGATATTAGGACGCCAGATCGAAAAAATCCACAGGTTACCGAGGAAAAGCTGCAGGAACATCTGCGTGCATTAGGGTTTAAAGTAATCAAGCGTACAATAAGTAATGAACTACACAAAAACAGTCTGAAATCATGCATCCCAAGGAAGACTCACTCCTCTTTAAATGACACAGAGATGCTAGGCTAAAATTCATTAGAGAGCATAAGGATAAAGAATATTCATTTTTGGGAAAAAGTACTATGGACAGATGAAACTAAAATAGAGTTGTTTGGTCATAATTATCGAATTCATGTCTGGAGGAAGGACGGTGAAGCCTACTTACCAAAGAACACGTTGCCAACTGTAAAGTTTGGTGGTGGCAGTATCATGATCTGGGGCAAACAGGTCTGATATGATATCGAGAAGTTTATGAGCAGAAGAGTTTCGCTTAAATACATTGTCCAGGCCTTGCTTTATCGGAAAACCTTCTTTATGTCCGTGGTTGTTAAGAATCTAAAAACTGTTTCCACATACCTAAGGTGACGCAGGTTCAAATCTTGCTGGATAGCGTACGTTTTTCTTTAATTATATTTCTCAAATATTCTAGCCTGGTCGACGAATAAATGTTTTTTTTTGTTTTTTGTTTTTTTAAATAAACAGCGTTTTTTCAAATATGTGTATCTAGTAAAAAATAAAAAAACAAAAAAAAAATGATCAATATCTGTCGGATTAATAAGTAATTAATCCATTACTTTAGAAAATTAACATGGTTTTATATATAACATTGAATTACTAATTTCTGGCAGATATAGAGTGCAAAAATATATAGTGTATGTAAGATTCTGAAAAAATTGAAATGAATAATCAATAACCAAATTGATTTTACTTTAAGTATCAGAAGAATCTTCTATACATAGGCTGTGATAGAAAGCCAAACTTGACTTTTCCGTGTTGTCTATCTATCGCCCACTATCTTTCTTATATATATATATATATATATATATATATATATATATATATATATGTTCTCAGATTTGTGGGAAGATGTGTTGTATGATAGAAAGTATAACATGTGAGAATATATGAATAGAATTCTCGAATCGAATCCAAATATAAAATTTGACATTGCTAAATGTGTTATCCACCGATAGATGCGGTTTCAAATCTGAGAAATTCTGAACAGCTGACATTTGGAAAAACCATTGCAAAAGATCAACTCACAAATTCAAACAGACAGACGCTCCGGAGAACAGACAGAAAGTCAGCAAATTCATTGTAAAGTCGTGCAATTCCTTCCCTTCAGCTCTTCCTCATTCATCTTCTCTCGATTCGCTGAATTGAAAGCTGAATGCAGTCGTAAAATGAAATCATACAAAAAGGGTAGCGAGAGAATAGAAATCAGTCATTATAAATGGGAAAAATGGAGATATTTTTTTCTTATCTTTCAAATTCTTCAATACCGCATATTCTGTTAAATATATTCATTTTTTTTATTTTATTCGACTTTGTTCAATACTTTCTTTTTCTATTATTCGTTATTTGCAAAACGTAATTTCACTCTTCCTACCCCATTATCTTCTCCCACTCACCTTCCCATTTCCTCCGTCAATTTTATTTTTAAACAGAATACACACGTACTCGCATCAGAATGCGCAGACACGCAGTGAATAAATAATGCCATAGATGATGATGATGATAATAATAATAATAATAATAATAATAAAGGAAAAGCAGGTTTCCCGTCATCCTTTCCTCTGTTTCCTCCAAACGTTTAGGTGCTCGTAAACGCAATAGAAAGAGATAAAAAGCGAAAGAAGGAGACGGAGATAAAAGACAAATGCATGCACATTATTACTCACAGAGTTGTGCAGAGAAACACAAAAACACAGAAAAATGCAATCGTGGGAACGCCTGAAGACGATACACTTCCATGCAAATGGACACACACACATTATTTCAATCCAAGTTGAGTTTGATAGACAGAATTTAAATACTAGAAACGTAAAATTTAAAATGAATATTGTAAATATTTACCCGAGTCTTTTTTCGAGGCATTTGAAGATTGGACATGGTAGTTTTAATGTTTTTCGACCAGTTTTACGATTAAAATGCTCCTTCTCAATCCATTAATGTCCTTTTAAAAAAAGGCATGCAGGTTCGATTCCTGCCAGGAGGCATATTTCTTTAGTAACAGTTCGGTAGACATTAGCTTCATTGTTCAAAAAATAACAGGGATGTGTTCTAAAACAAGTAACAACTAAATATATAAGAAATAATGGCTTAAAGAAAAAGCACATTAACTGTTTCTGTGAAAACAAAATGAACAGGTATATTATAGCTTTTAACTGAAGGCTGTATTTCTATATTTGATTATGCATGTCATTATTTGATATAACAAGAGGAAGGAAAAAAGATATAAAGTTTTAATAACCTCGCTGATTTTATGGAACTACTAATAAGAATCTAATGTACTTGAGACAAGTGAGAAATCCGAATCCAGAGACAAATCCTCATTAATAAATATGTTATTTCCTAAACGAATGCCTACGGTGATTTGAGACAATGATTTCTCTGTATTTAGTTTGCACAGAGATAAAACTCTGAATTAGATTCTCGCCTATATCAGTTGCAAAAAAGAATAAGAAAAGGAGAGAACGGTTTTTCGTCATCATTTCTTTGAATTGTGTTTAGGTTTTATATTTAAAAAAATGGAATTAAATCCATTTAACTGAGAAGTGATATGATTTACTAATTATCACCAGGGAAATGAAAAGTAAGAGAATTTTGCTGAATTTTGTTTTTATTTGTCAGGGAATAAAATTTACTATGGTATTCATTTTGGTTTTTAAATTGTGTGTGTGTGTGGGGGGGAGTATTACATTTCTCAGCTAATTCTGTTGTGGCAGAATTTAAATGTTCGAAAGATAATGCAGCAAATAATAGATAACTGTTGAATGGAGATTATTTACTTATCATGTGGAGAAAAAGTATTCACTGTCATTTTTATGGGTAAATGCTAACATTTAATGTGTGTGCGTGTGTACACATTCGTCCCAGTCGTTGGATTTCCGTTTTTATCGTCGATCTCCAAAGAACGCAGGTATGAGAGAGCGTTGGGCAGGACTAATTGCATTTCCTGATCTCTCGCCTCAGCCACTCCAAGCCCCAACCCCTTTATTTTCTTCTCACCATTCTAAGTCTTCACCTTCTCTTCAATTTTCCCCTGAGCCTCTATTACCAACTCTGTTCCCTACACTCCGACACGCTCTCGCTTTGTACGCTCCCACCCAGCACTCCAGACCCCACACCCTAGACATAGTTCTGCACTTATACTGTTACTGTAAACCCAACCAAAAGTACTTAGTGCTTTGTGACGTAAGATCTAAGACTGATGTATCGTGTTTGTGCGCACATGTATGAGTTTGGGTCTGTAAATATATAATGGCATTTGTGAGTGGGTGAGTGGGTTTGTGTGTCTAAGTTTATGCCAATAAATAAAGGCGGCTGTGTTTGTGAGCGTTATACATCTGGTAGAGGTGATGTGGATGCTTGTCTCCCAAATACTTTGACATTATATGAAGATGTGTGTCGCTTCACGTACGTTTTGTTGCCGGCTAACATTGGTTTGTGTTGGTATCAATATATTTGTCGCTGGATTTGATTTTATTGAGCGTGTGTATATGTATGCATGTATGTATGTATGTATGTGTGTGTGCGAGAGAGAGATTATGTTGAAAAATACATTTTTATTTCACCAGAAAGGAAAAATGTATCAGACTCATGTGAGTGTGCGTATTTAGGAATATTTGATCCTGATTTTGTATCCGTTTAGTGTTAGTTCATCGATGGATTTGGGAATGTATCATTGTCCTTAAAGTTACTTCAGGTTTTTTTGTTTTTTTTGCTTTTTTTTGTTTTTGTTTTTGTGTGTGTGTTTCCTTGAGCGTAATGTATTATTGACTATTCTTTTCTTGCTATAATGAGAAGTGGTGCAATATTTTTCCATATACGAAGATTTGCTGAAACGCTTTTTTTCTAAAAAGACAATGCTGATTAATGGAAATATTACAAAAAATAATTGTTATTTCTGATAACGAATAATGCATGAAAAACATGAAATTCGTAAGTTACGTCTGCAGGATCAAAATGGTAATATTTTCTCGTACGATTGAAGGAGTGAGAGAGATTAATACATGAAGAGTTTTTTTGAAGTGGCACATCCATCACTGTATGTAGGAATTCGTGCAAAAATTCAATTGTTGCTCTGTCAGTATATTTAATATATTCAAATAGTTGAATATGTAATAAAACAGCCGTGTGCGTGTATGCCTACAAATGTTTATGTGTGTATATATGTATGTTTTGAAGTTGTGATGTATTTATTCGGTGCGTGTCTAGCGTATTTGCCACGTCAACAGAACTTCTCGTTGTAGTAAAAGAAATTCGCCTAAAAGAAATAGATTCGACTTTTGGTGAGAACGAATGTACCTGCATTGCTCCCGCCATTGTTACTGAGTTCCAGCATGCCGTTTAACCATGAGATTCGATTAATCGCGGAAGACTAAGTCCCTTCCGTTTCTCGATGGAATAACCTTTATGATGAGGTTCAACGAACTTTGCCGTTTACAGTTTATGATTGTGCGATGAGTTGGTTGACTAACTCAAAATGCCTATTGGATTTTTTTTTTAATTTTTTGTTCTTTCTCTCAATACATAGGTTGGCTTTCAGAGAATATCCAGTGAAAAAGAAGCTTCCCAAGCTGATAAATCTCCTGAATGTCGGTGGTAACGCCGCGTCCTTAATCTGGGGTGGTCTTCAGTGAATAATCTATCCTCGCTATCATCGAAAGTTCAAACATGTGGCTGAATGGCACACTCCTGTCCCAAAAGTTTCTTATAGAGTTCGGTAGAGAGTAAGACGGGGTGATGGCGCGCTGGTTAGGGCATTGAATATATATATATATATATATATATATATATATATATATATATAATATATATATAATATATATATATATATATATATATATATATATATATATATATATATATATATATATATATATATATATATATATATATATATATATATATATATATATATATATATATATATATATATATATATATATATATATATATATATATATATATATATATATATATATTTTATGTATATAAATAAAAGAAAGAACAGCAAGATGTATAATCCGGTGTTCTTATAGATATTTTATTTTTTTACAAAATAGTGCTCAATGAAAAAAAATTTATGTATTAATATAAATTAATTGATTTAAAATATTTCTTTTTTCGCTACACAGTTCTAACCATGTGTCAAAAATGGAAGCTAAAAAGCACCGAATTTAATTTTGTGATTAAATTAAAGACATTAGTTCCATTTCATCCTCAAGCGAATTATGATATATATATATATATATATATATATATATATCCTAAAATTGTAAAGCTTAGAGCGACATCATATTGAAACATCGGTTCCCGTACGATCAACAAAGTTAAGCAACAGAGTCTGGTCAGCATCAAAAGTGGTGACCGCTGGGTAATACCAGGTGCTGTAAGCTTGGATGTTCTAATGGATAATGGCTAGGAATTGTCAGTCGTTGAGCCAAATTCCAATGGGAATGTTATATTCACTTACTTGCAAATAATCTTGCAGAATGGTATGCAACCATCTCTTCTCCTCCGAGAATGGGTTAATTACTAAACCATTATCATCTAAAAAAAATCTTCCACTCTAAAAAAATATTCTGGCATTAAATAAATTGCAAATTTTTGATAACCGTAGCAAACGAATCAACCAACCAATGTAAAATACAGAAGATGGTTTCACTCATCTCGATTTGTAGAAATGGGCGTAAATAGGTAAAGACAATGTGTTAGGGACAAGCATTGAATGCGGACATGATTTAACATTTTGACCACGAAATAGTAGGACCAGAAAGATGGGGTAGTAATAGTTTTAGGTTAAAAAAAAGAAGGCATGTGAATTCTATCGAGACATTTGGTACGTGAAAACTGCAGGTGTTCCCACGTGATGCAAGAATGGAGCCGCCAGTAACAAGGAAAGGAACAATAGCTTTCCAATTCAACCCTAGTGCGTCTTAACTCAGCAACGCACTGTACACTTTTCACTAATCTTAAAAAAAGGACCAACTAGATATATTTAATTCGTAAATGTTGTACAAGTGACTAAATTGTATTCACTGATATGCATGAAAAAAAAAACAGTCTCTTTATTTTGATACTTTATCGTCTTTATCATACAAAAGTGTCTTCCTAATGGGCTTCTAGTCATATTTTTAGACATTAATTGGCTGTACGTCCCCAATTGGATCTTTAATGTCAATAGAGTTTTTATATGTTAATTTTATTTTTAAACAATTCGTTAGGCGCTTTCAATTAACAAGCAAAAAAATACCCAATAATTTTTATTTACTCTTGCCTCAATTCACTAAAATATATCTCAAAGTCTGTGCATACACTTTATATATAATTTTTACAGTGTATATAGGCAGCCAATGTTCTTGTCTTTATTTGCATTGATCGTCTTTTCCAAATTACGAATAATCCTTTTCAGATGGGGAGGAAATTCCGTCAGGAATTGTCTAAACTTCATTGCATAAGAAATGGGTTCCAATCCTTCGACTAAGTCATCAGTCATAAGTAAAGACAAATGGTGAGTTTCATAGAACCAGCGAGTGTAGTGACGCGGGGCAGACATGGCAAGGTAAGGCATGACGTGTGTGTGTGTGTGTGTGTGTGTGTGTGTGTGTGTGTGTGTGTGTGTATCGCGGGCTCTTAAATCATAATTGTCTTTTTTTTATTTATGGATGGTTGTTTTAATCGTATGAATATTACTTCGAGGATCATAAGTCTGATTTTGCTATTGTCTTCGAGTGGTTGTCTAATGCTATTGTCTTCGAGTGGTTGTGCTTATGCTATTGTCTTCGAGTGGTTGTCTATAACGTTGCTATGATCATTATGCTGCTTATTAATGTGTTGCCTGGTAGCACTCTGGTCCAGGAGAGTCTCCAAGTGGCAAGTATTTTCATGCACAACATTGGTCTTATATAGAGGATTGGAAGTTTTGAATATATTGTTTTTAATAACTAAGTTGCTAGCTTTTAATTTTTTGTAGTAAATAATGAATTGTATTTGTTGTATTGACTGGTTTTATATATCTATGTATCATCCTTTTTATTGCTGTTTCTTTTTTGTAATTGTGGTGCATTTGATTTTGGTGATGATCCTCGAGGCAATGCTCCTACAACAAAAACAACCATGTAAAAATAAAAAAAACAATTATAATTTAAGAAAACCGCGTCGTCGGATGTATATAAGACATACACACTTCATGCTTTGATGAAACTCACTGTTTCTCTACCTACTCTGATGACGGTTTAAGTTGAAAGCTTCGGCCATATTTCTTCTAAAATGAACTTTGGACAATTTCTGACGGAACTTCCTCTTTATACGAGAAGGATTTTCTGTCATTTGGAAAAGTAAAGTAATAAAATTAACCAATATAAAATATTTGTCTTCTTTTATATATATATATATATATATATATATATATATATAGTGGGGAGAAATAAATATTCGTACACATGAAAAATTGTATTTTTATAAATGTAAATACCTTAAGTAAAAACAAATTTTCATACATTTTATGTGTAAAGATACATTTTATTAAAAAATAGTAATAAACCTATTTAATTCTTATTCTAACAGAAATTAATGCACTTTTTCATTTTAACTGATGAAAAAAGTATTCGTACAAAACAAAAAAGCATATTAACTTAATTTAATACTTTGTGGAATATCCTTTATTGAGTTCAACAGCTACCAGTCTATTCCTGTAGGTCTCAACTTATGATTTGCACACATTGAGTGGTATTTTGTCCCATTCTTCTTGGCATATTGTTTTCAAATTCTTGATATTTGTTGATGCGATTTTCCCAATTTGAATTTTCAAATATCGCCATAAATTCTCGATTGGGTTCAAGTCTGAGGACTGACTTGGTCATTGCAAGACGTCAACGTTGCTTTCAGCTAACCATTTCCTTGTAGATCTAGCGGTATGCTTAGGATCATTATCCAGTTGGAAAACGCAATCAGGAGGTAGCCGAAGTCTCTCAACAGAACGCATTAAATTGTCTTGCAGGATTTTCTGGTATCTTTCGGCATTCATCTTGCCATCTATTATTGATATTCTGCCAACACCTTTTGCAGAAAAACAACCCCAGATCATGATACTGCCACCACCAAACTTTACAGTTGGCAACGTGTTCTTTGGTAAGTAGGCTTCAACGTCCTTCCTCTACACATGATTTCGATAATTATGACCAAACAACTCTATTTTAGTTTCATCTGTCCATAGTACTTTTTCCCAAAACGAATATTCTTTATCCTTATGCTCTCTAACGAATTTTAGCCTAGCATCTCTGTGTCGTTTCAGGAGGAGTGGAGTCTTCCTTGGGATGCGTGATTTCAGACTGTTTTTATGTAGTTCATTACTTTAATCCCTAACGCACACAGATGTTTCTGCAGCTCTTCTCGGGTAACCTGTGGATTTTGTTGGATCTGGCGTCCTAATATCCTTGCTTATCTTAGAGAAATCTTCATCGGAGCACCTCTTCGTCTTTGGTTTTCGACGCTGTTATGAGTTTTAAACCTTGCAATGAACGAAGCAATTGTAATAAAAGGAATATTCAGGTTGTTAGAAATCATTCTGTAACTGTTGCCATCTTTCCAAAGAGACAAAATTTGTTGTTTTTGTGAAATCGTCAATTCTTTACCTTTAGGCATTATTAGAACCTTCTCGTAAGACTAGAAATTGCAGAATGCTCTGATAATGACTAATAGCGTTAACTATAATTACTGCTAACATTACTGGAACATTCTAGAATATACTTTTTTCATAATTAATTGATTATTTTATTCTAATAATTGAATTGTACAAATACTTTTTTCACCAGTTAGAATTTAAAAGAATGCTTTAATTTCTGTTAGAATAAGAATTAATTAAGTTTATTATTATTTTTTAATAGTATATGTCTTTATACATAAATGTGCCGAGACTTGTTTTATTTAAGGCTTTTACATTTATAAAAAATTTCAAATTATTACGAATATTTATTTCCCTTACTGTATATATATATATATATATATATATATATATATATATATATATATATATATATATATGTATATATGCCAGATTCAAAATCCTAAAAAAATATATTTTAGAATTTGCATACATTTAACTCTTTCCAGATAGATACGACATTTGACAATGGATTTTATTTAGCGTTAATAGTTCTTTGGTCGAATGATTTCTTTTTGAATCTCTCGGAAAAAAATGATGAACAACGAAGCCCACACGAAATACATACTTATGACCTACAAAGGATCGTAAGTTAGAAAGTTTCTTTTTACAGTTCTACTTATACTTTTATTTTGCTTAACTCATTCCAACACTGAACGGGGGGAACAAATAATGGAATATAAATTTTTCTACGTCACGTTGCTAAAATCTTTAGAGTATATGTGAATAAGATATCATGTTATCGTGCTTTCATTAAAGGCATCAGAGCCATCTTCAAATGAACTCATTATAAATCTATGATATCAGAGGCATATTAAAAAGTTTTGTTTTTATTTTATTTTATCATTTTTGTAAACGCGCTTATAGTGCGAATATAAGTATTAAGAAGTAAATCCATTTCAAATTATCTATTTGAGATTTCTTGTTCGACCGTTTCTTGATTGATGAAGAAAAATGGCAAAAACATAGAAACTTTCTAAGATTATGATTGAAAAGTTATCTTTTTTTTTTTTTGCAGATTTTGAATACTGACTGCAGTTATGGTCAGAAAAATGATTGTAATATAATTATATTTTTGCTACTATTTTATCATTGTTCTTCTAGAACATGTCCTTTGTACTTGTAGTCATTATTTACTCAGTGGTTGTTCGGTAGACAAACGGTTAAAATAAAAAAAAGAACCAACAAAATTCTGGTTGTTCATTATATCTTTATATTTGCTTTTAATGATTTTAATTGTTATCTATGGCATTAATTTTTGTCACTTTTTATTTTCACGGAAAGCTAATTGGTTTTTTGCATTCACTCGATAGTTCAACTATTTTGTGGAGAAATTTGTAAGCCGTGTACTAACTTTTTTAAAATTTATTTTCAGTGATTTAAAGGGGAACAATATTACCCACATTCGACGGACTGATTTTACCGGTCTGCGGAGCATAAGAGTTCTGTAAGTAAAAAAAAAAAAAAAAAAAATTATTTTACATTTTTATTATCGTAGAAGACAGTTAATAACACATTTATTTTTTTTACACCTTCAAGCATTCAGAAAAATACTTTTTTTTTTCCTGTAGCAATACTTTATTCAGATTCTTTTACTATAATGCATAATTCCCAGTGTTTTTCATTTGTGTTTACAATCAGCAAGTGGAACATACTTGCTTACTCTAAATATTACAAAGGAAGGTATATTCATTCATCACATTCAAGCTTAGAATGATTAAAATCGGACATTTTCAGAGGATATATTGTTGCAGAGATCTCTCTGAAAACAATTTTGTTTTTAAATTTAACTTTTCTTTACAATAACAAGTTAATCTACAAAAATTAAAGTAGATTCCAGTTAAAAAGCAAATACATTTTTATTATCATTTGCTTTCAGACGTTGCATAAAATGTTTAAATTCTTTAATCTTATCTTTAATTGTGATTTGTTTTCATGTGATTACGATTTTAAAGTCAAAAATATGAGTATCGTGCTTTTTGAGGGAAACCTGCATTAGCAAATAACTTGGTGGATGCAAGTAACTTTGTTTGAAATGAGAATGTCATGCAAAAATCAAGTGTCGTACAAACAGGAAATCTTAATACATGTCACGCTTTTTGGTATTTTGATAGATATTCTCTATGTACTGTTAATAATTTATGCACGTCTCCTAAAATTAAATAAACAAACATTATTTAATTTATTTTCATTTAATTTAAAAAGATGACTCGAATTAACGATTGTTTTAAAGAAGAAATGGGCTGAAAGCAAAAGAATCTTGAAGAAACTAAGCAGATTATGAAGTAAAAGTTAATCTTTGGCTGAGTATCACAAGAAAAACTGAGGAATGAATAACATAACGGTTATAAGAAAGACAAGCTTTTGTAAAGCAAAACTGGTTATCATCAATGGTTATTTTGGAATAAAGTTATGTCGAATGACATAAGCAAAAAGTAGCCTACCTAGGTTAATGGCGCCTTAGTCATTTTCAAAGTACTCCCCTTAGGATCTCATACAGGTTTCCCATTCATTATTCTACTTTTAAAAGATTCTTCGTAATCTAATCCATGATATGTACTCTCCTCCTTCTCAATGGCGACTTTACCTTTGGGAAAAACTAAAGGTTGAAAGAAACTAGACTGGCGTAGTGAGGAGGAGGCCGTTGCTGATGCGATACTTTGCTTAAAAAAAACACGCATGTCTTAAACGTAAAACATAGGCAGTCGAGATATTCACAATAACTGCATTCTTTGCAAATATTCTAATTCTTAACCGCCAATATATTTGGATATTTGGATTTGAAGCTGCACACCTCCAATATTTTAAGTGCTCTCTTTGTTATCGGGCTTTCAAAACTTTGGCTAATTTCACCAGATTTCTAGCTGTCTGAAGTGTCAGTAACAAAATTTTGCTCATGGAATAATCCTCGAAAACGTTTTTAAACATTCGAATATTTTCCCTGGCGAATGTCTAATTTTCAAGCAAAACATAATGCATATGTGATAGTTAAATAAAACATAAGCTCACTCAGTGACTGGAGAGATACTGTTCACGCATGCACAATAAGGTATAAATGAACATGCTTCGTATTGTAAACAGAATTAGTAAGGAATATAGTGCTGCTAATACACTGATTTTTTTATTTCTTTTCTTTCGTGTTCGCTTTATTTGGGTATTTCTATTCATCTAAAAAACTGAAATCTTTCTTACGTGACAATGGAGTTCATTGTAATAAAATCATAGAAAATAAGCAGAAATTTTGACGAATGCAATTTAAAAAATATTTGACGGTACTTGTAAACTAATTCCGATGATACATTATCATCAGAATTAGTTTACAAGTACCGTCAAATATTGGTAATTATGGAAAATAGTTCTATTGCGAAGACAAAGGCTGGTCAGATATTATTGCTGTCAAGGTCAAACAATATGTAACAGCTTTTTTTTTATTGCGAATGTGCAATCGATAGTTGAGAAAATGATTTGAATAACAATATTATTGATAATGATGCTGATGATAAATACTAATATAAGTGAATAATTAAATACAAAGAAAAATATCGATGAAAATTTCACTTGTTAAATAATTTAAAAAAAATGATAATTGTGGTCAATGAATAATAAAAAAGTTCCCCACAGTAAACGCTAAATATAGTAATTCTACATGATTGTCTAACTGATCCAACCAAATGTTTTTATACTTAAGCTTAGCACATTGTTAAAAGAGTGGAACACTCAGGGAGTAATAACGTTATTCGACTATACTTTTCTAAACAAGTCTCCAAAGAATAGCCTTTAATGCGAGATCTTGATTTTTTTTCATATAATGTTCTAAGAATAATGAATTGCTAAAGCATTCTGTATTATGCAGTGTAGTGGGTTAGCAAGCTTATCTCGCAAGCTATTGTTGAATTCTTATTGAGTTTGGGAGAGATCTACTAAAGAGGAATGGACTCCATCAAGCTATCTTACCTTAGACACAGCACTGTTGTTATGGCTGCAGTATACTTGATGCACCTAGACCCTAATAGGTTAAGGGACTCGTGATGTTTGGTGAGGTGATTTAAGAACAGATTAATCATCTACCAAATGATGTTTGCAATATTGCTTGTATAAACGATAAAAAAAAAAACTGTGGTGAATATCAATGTCTGCTATATTGAATTCAATCTCCTATTTCAGTAATGTTTTTGAAGTCCCCCATAGGCAGAAACATATCCAGAGTAAATACTCAGTTGAGTGGCATGTGTGTTATTCCAAAAGTATATTAGAGACATTCGCGGATTTCCAGTCTTTTATGATCTTAGAACTTGAGTCGAATGACATACATTGCGAGATTAAGGGCTCTTCATCAATTTACTGACACAGTTATTTACAGATTAAGCGACAGGAATTTTTTCTGGTTTCTTACTTTTTAAGCTTGGCTTAACTTTATTTTGAACAATGTATTTATTTAGGACGACCATAAGACTGTGCAAATGAGCATTTTATGCCCGTGTGTTTTGTTATATGATTCAATATAATATAAAGGTTGAATAACAGAACTATTAAAAAAAGCCAGAATTAAAGTTTTAGATAAAGTTTTGTCAATACAATGTTAAAAATATTGCAAAAAAAAAGTTAAAAACCTGCGGGTGTATGATGAGAAAATTTAAAGAATAAATTAAAACTAAAAGAAAAACGGCTTAATAAAGAGGAAAAAAAGATTTAATACTAATTAATAACAATATTCTTTCTCGTAGGAAGAAAAAGAATCACTCGAGTGAAAAGTATATTTTACCGCAGTTTTATTGCTGAGCGGGAATTTTTTTTATATTAACGTAGAGGAAAAAGATAGTATTATTGTTTCGCAACAACTAAAAGCTGTATAATTATATACAAAATACTATTCTTTTATGACAGAGTTTATTTATCAGTCGAGGGGTTCTTGCCATTTTATTCAGAGAAAATCAGATACAGACTTTTTAAGATGCGGGTGTTTGTATCACGTGTCATCGATTCAAGTGTCGATTGTAAATCTTCTCACAGGTTTCCTAAATTTCAAAGCCAAACGGCCAATTTTCTCTGTTTATTGGATTATCTTCTTTACCCTAAATATATCCCATTTCTTTTTAATTTTATTATTGCTACAACGTCAATTACAGTGACATTTAATTCTTCATTTTCTTATCCTTTCTACTACCTCAAAATCCTCAATTTGTTTTGTTCTTTTTCTTCTTTATCTTTTATCTACAATCCGTGCATTCCCGCTTTTCACGGTATATGATACTTGTTTTTATATTTCCATACGTACAATGCAGTAACTATCCCTTTTTTGCAAGCAGAAAATACTGTGGAAGAATTAAAGACATTAATAAATTACGGGGTTTTATTAGTAAAAGTTAAAATAATATAAATTCTATTTCTATTACATATTATACATATTAGATATGCGTCATATAGAGAGGAGTGAAATATAAAATTTATAAAAAGATATTAACACGCAGGCTGTTGTATTTCTTCAATTAAAAATATTTCCCCAAACGTTGACAAATAACAGAGTTCATTATCTAATAATTACAAAGTTTTATCTAATTTTTATTTTGTTTAAGCCAACATTAAATTCTATTTTTAGAATGTCATCAGAAGCGTCAATTACATAGAAATAATTAATACTGTCGAATAAATTATTTTTCTTCCATATGCCTTTTACAATTTAATATGAAAATAGGTCCAAACATTAAGCAGTTATTTTGATTGAATGACTCTAGATGGAAACTTACACTCCTGCAGCTTAATTCGTGACGACACGTAAGAAAAAAAATGGTTGACGACAGCAATAACAATTATTCAGGTGACGACACAAAACTTTCCATAAAAAGAGAATAGTTTATCTTTTTTTTTACTCTCTCTCTCCTCTCTCTCTCTCTCTCCCTCTCTTGTGTATATATATATATATATATATATATATATAATGGGACAAATTAGTAAAACTTTTAAAATGACAACGCGTTAGATATTACGTCTTCAGATACGAATGAAAGACAAAAACTGTGGGTTTTAGTATTTCTTTTTAGAATAAGACGAGCAATAAATTAAATTACCTTATCAGATCCGACGAATAGAGACTAGAACTTTTTTTTTTTGTTATATATAAGGAGAAAGCTGTTGTTGTCGGTTGGATTTTAAATCGGCCAACTCAGAATACATCCGTTTTCTTTTTTTCTCCGCATGTGGCTTTTGTGATGATCGGAGATATTATGTATGATACTGATCTTGGGTTTATTATTGACAATTGGGAAATTAGCGAAACCTTCTCTCTCCTGATCAGACTGGCATTTGTTAAGTCGAAAATGTGGTCAGACGTATTACAGTGAACTATCAATTTGTTTAAAGTGTTGTTATGCAGCATATTTCTGTGATGCGCATGTAGTCTTTTTTTTTTTAGGTTTCTAGACGTTTCGCCGATGTAAGCCTTTGGGCATTTGTACAATCTATTTTTTTTTATATTCATTTAGTGCTAACTATATCTATTATTGTTTTAGAAGAGGGGTTGATCAATTTTAGATTAATGTTGGATAAGTTATTTGCGACGGTGGCTGCTATGAATTTAGTATTATGCACCTACTTTTGTCATGGTTGTTGGCATTGTTATTCTCAGAGTTTTTCTATTTTTCTTCCGTGGATTTTGTAGGCTTTGCGTTTTCATTTCGATCTGAAGACGTCAAACCAAACACACATTGGCAAATCGATTTGTCTTTAAAAGCTTTTCCAATTTGTCTCATTATATCCCACTTTTGTTTTAGATATTGTTCTCATCCTACTCCTATATATATATAAAAGATTGTCCAAGTATGCTCCTTAAATGTAGGTATAGTTAGCCAATGAAAGAAATTCGAGAAATAAAAAAGCAATGAATATAATAATATTGATAAGACTAATAATTATTAGTAGGCCTTTTGACCAAATGGCATGATGAAGGACAATTTTGGGGGGACTGTTTTTCCGCGTGTGTTGTATTACTGATGAGATCTAGTAGTTTTGGACTAGTTGCTTGCCATTAGGGCTCTAAAGGATTTGTAGAAGGCTTTTGTGTAAGCTGTATTCATTGAGTAGGCCTAAATTCCTATTTAAATCTAGAATGTCTGAATTTATTTTTAAAATTCATTTCACACACACACACATATATATATATATATATATATATATATATATATATATATATATATATATACACGCTTTATATTAGGATATTACGTGAAAAACGTTACACAAATGCAATCATGTTTCGGTGACTATTCATATATCTTACAGCTAGTAAACAACTGGTTAATAGACAATTTATTGAGATTGAAAACAACATCCAACCTCTTTTCACGCGTAAAGAGAAAAGAAAAAAAAAAGAGTAAGAAAGAAGAAACAAGATATAGTCTCTTTCCCGGAGAAAAGGAAGAATAAGGAAAAAGAGTAAGAAAGAAGAGGGAGGAGATAGCAGAATCTATTTTGTTTATAATCAGATCAACCAATCAAAATGGTCTGCGCTAAGTTCAAATTAAGGGGAGAAACGCAAATTAAGAAGCAATCATACATAAGAGGTGACGACACACAGATTTAAAATCGTAGACAACTTCTAGACGTTATATTCGATCTAAATGTAAGTTTTCTACAATGTTAACATAAGACATATGACATTTCCTATGAGCGAGGAAACGTAATTTAACCAGATACTTGACAAACTGCATACTTCGTGAGTTAGAATTTTAAAATTTTGTAGTTGGTAAATAATATGGCTCTTTAAGAAATAAATAAAAAGTTTAAAACAAAAATTATTAAAGATATATAGAACTAACAAAATTATTTAAATAAATAGATCAAACAAAAATATTTAAACATATAGATCGTATAAAATTATTAAATATATATATATATATAGATCATACAAATAGAATGCAACTGTAAACTAAAGGGTCTTATATAGGGTGTTAATAAAACCAATCAATGAAAAATGTCAAAATGTCAGCCAAACGCATATGCCTCTAGACTAAATATTACCAGCAGTACTAGAAGAATAATGTACAAATTATGCTTGGAAGTTAATCTTACTGACAAAAGATAAACTTTATATCGGGCAACAAGGTTTATCTAAAATATAAGAAGAAGCAATTATCAAATCTCAAAGTTTAGCAAGATTGTAGTGTCAAAGGTATGATATTTTTACAATTAACCGTTAATTCAAATATTTGATTTAATAAATCAACCCTATTCAAGAACCTGATAATCTGCATTTTCTCCTGTAAACACAGAAAACAGGATTCATACATGCCTTTGCCAGTTTAAAATTTTTCCTTTTAACTTTAGGAGTTTTATTTTCATCTTTCAACTTTAAAACATATTTTGAAAGTGAAGTATTATTTCTATAAGTATTGTTAGTAAAAGATGTGTCGATAATGAATACTATCTTAAATGTTACGAACGTCAGAATTTGTATTCAATTCGTTCTCATTTCATATGGAGATATATATATATATATATATATATATATATATATATATATATATATATATACACACAATCAGAATATCTTTCTAAAGGTTTTATTAGCCGCATGAAAAGACAAGAATCATATAATCATGTGCCAACATGTCTTAGAAGTATCATGGATAACCTCCAAGAAAGTTTTTAGTTTTTACACTCAGTGGTAGAAATAATAATTTTTACAAAATAGAATCTGACCTGGAAGTTTTTAATATTTACATCATCATGAAATTGGTATCTTCACATTATTCTCAATATAGCAGTGGTTATCACACCTATCAGTCGCCCAAAGCACAAGTGTGATTGTTGGCCCACCTACGTCAAAATGGGGACATTCGAAACCCTGACGTAGGTCTAGAACTGATGAACAATACTAAGAAGAGATGACCCTGGTGATTTTGTATATATTCCATTAAAATCTGACTTCTCTTGTAAATATTTTTGTGGATGTTGTGTCTATGTGCTACATTTTTCTTTTTTTGTGTGTGTGGAATTGTTCTTTTTATATTTTTTAACACGGGATGTGAAAACAAACTTGTACCATATACACATTATAGGCCAAAGGTTTGGGACCCACCCTATGGATTTAATAATTAATAAGTTTCATACCTTCTTTGGTTTAATTAACTCCTACTTAATTAAGATGATGAAGCGATTTAACTCAGTACACGGTGTTCACTATTTTAAAAGGCGGGTAGCCAAAATTTAAAATCTACTAGCACTAAGATTACCAATATCCAGCAAGATAGCTTATGCTAAAAGATAAGATTTTAAGGAAACTAAGTAATAGATTAATTAAATTTTGAATATATGATAAAACCCATCAGGAAGAGAAAGTCCCTCTGGTCTGAAAGGAGCTAGTAAATTAGTTTTGAAAAAACACGCAACCTTCAATTTTTAGGTGATTCTTCGAAATTCGAAAATGACCCCAAACGTTTGGCGCATTATATAAGGAGAACATTTTTTCATCCCAATTAACTTCCAATGCCTCTGACCCTTGATCATTAAAATACTATTTAACAATATAAAATATCTGAAGAAATAGAAAAAATCACCACCTCCAGGCAGTGACTTTTTAGTCGAGAGCTTAGGGAAAAAATCAACATTAATGATTGATTTTCCGTTTCAATTGTCGATGAAGCGAAGAAGGAAAATTTAAATCATGCTAACACAGAAGAGAGATTGTGTTTTGTTTTGTAAGTTAAACACAGTTATTTAAAGCTAACTTCTGCCTGAATCTTTTTTTTTTTTTTTATATTCTCTTGCTTCACTTCGTTCTCCTTTCTTGTGCAGGATGATACTCCTCGCAATCCATTTTGAAGACCCTTGTGCATGTCAGCATTGACAAAAAAATGCCTTCTAAGATAAGCCCTTCTGTTACTACTCTCACCTCCAGCTAAACCCTGATACTAATTATTATTTTATTTTACTCCCAGGGCTCCCTTCGAATGTCATACAGTCTGTTATCACCACGGCCACTGCAGTCTATTGTTAGCTGACCTTAGTAACGTTAGTTATCTAGGCCACTGTGCCAGAAGTGGGTCGGCTCCAGACATAGTGCTTACTCCACGGGACAAATGGTAGGTTTAGGAAGTGAGTAGGCGCAGAACAAAATAAAGAGGAAGAACGAATGAAGGAAAGAGGGGGATAAAAAGGGGTATTTATCTTTTTCTCCCTATTTTAATATATACTTCTCGTATTCGTTTGTATTAAAGGATGGTCAGCCTATTTTATAAGGCCGTTTATTGTTCAACAAGTCACAACAAGCTAGGCACTTGGGCGCCTACCGTGGTGCAATACATAATAAGCTTGTTATATAGGCCCATTCACTGCTGCAGTGAATTCTAGCCTCACTGGGCACTCCAGTAATGTGAGTTTTTGTTCATTTTTAGAAATTAAATGAACTTGATTCACAGTAACATAAAAATAATTATTTTGCAAACTTTTGTGGAATTGTTTATCAATTCCGAAAGAAGACGAGTTTTTAACATTGCATACGTTGTTTTTTTTTTGTTTTTTGTTTTGTTTTGTTTTGTTTTTTCCTACGTGGAGTCTTTTCCTTCTGAATTAGTGTCCATATTGGTTTGGACAAGACAAATGTCCAAAAATAAACGAGAAAACATTACAGCAAATTTAACTCTTCTAAAAAGTGATTTTTTCCTAAAGAGAGACGAGGACATCAAATTAAAATATATTTTGCGTTAACTATTATTATAATAATACAAATTTTAATTGTTAGTTTAAAGTTTAAGTATCAACCCAGTTTCTATTAAATTTCCATTAATTACAAGCGATCAGGGGAAACATTCTCCCAACTATTGTGTACGGTTCTGAATGCAGTAAGATTCAAACTACACCATTCGTTGCGATAGACATCATCAGTATGGATATTTCAAGAAAAGTTACTCATTGCGCTAGAAATTCAAATTTGTATAGATTTTTGCCTAATTTTATCAATGAAATAGATTCAAAAGTTTTGTTGTATTGCTCTTTGACAATAATGTGCAAAAAGACATTTATTCCTTACATTGACTAGAAAAGCATTATCACCAGCAACATGTGTGAAGAATTACAGCTATGTTCTCGTAAC
The DNA here is from genome assembly GCA_903632075.3 of Acanthosepion pharaonis. Lineage (NCBI taxonomy): Eukaryota > Metazoa > Mollusca > Cephalopoda > Sepiida > Sepiidae > Acanthosepion > Acanthosepion pharaonis. The sequence continues at coordinate 1,926,197 of CAHIKZ030005070.1, forward strand.
AGCTTCGTAGGTCAGGATCGAAAGTATATTATCATACCTCGAGCACTTCCTTTTGATGTGCTGAATATCGCAGTTATGGGAAAGAAGAAAATGTTTGAGTGGTTTTGATAAATGACACGTGTCAGCGCCAAAAGATAAAGTCAAAAGGTATTTCCAAAACAGCACGGCTTGTGAGGTGCTTATGCTCAGTTGAAGGGAATACCTATCAACAGTTCAAGAAAGAAAAAGATTGGAGGGCCAGGATTACTGATGCGAAAAGTGACAGTACGAGCCTGCATAAGGGCTATTGTGTCACAAACTGTAGGTAGCTTTAAACAAGATACACGTCAATTCTTACTGAGTGCGAAGTTGAATAGTCAGGATAGCCAATGATAATGCATGTCTCTCATCAAAAGAGTTTTCAATGAGCTCGGAAGCGTCGAATCAGGACCTGGTATCAATACAAGAAAGTCAACCAGATCCGATATGTCCCGCTTTCACCTGAATAAAGTAGACGACAAATTATATATGCTACGTTATCCTGGGAAAACGATAAAACTGGATGGACTGAAGGAAAACAACCAGCCGGTAGAAGCGTGTTGATTGCAAGGACCTCGGAAGACTGGCCGTTAACAAATACCTTCAGGGACCCACTCGTTAGGAAGAATTTTATTCTTCTTCTTGTGATTCCACAACTAGAGAACTTGAGCAGCAATTCACTGTGTCACACTTTGTCAAAAGCTTTCGAATAATGTAATTCTATGATTTGTTGTCTAGTGCTTGTGAGTAATGGTAGTTACGATCGAGTCAATAGAAACCCATACTACTTGTCGCTCAAGAGGCTGTTCTTATCTAGGTGCCCAACAAACTTCTTGTTGATTATAGTTTAAAAAAAGATTGCTAATTATACTGAGGAGACTGAGGGGTCTATACTGCGGGGTGGGGTGAGGGCTTGCCTGCGTTCTTGAAAATCGGTCACACGCTTGACACTTTCCAGAAACATCAGAAGAATTTCTCGTTCAAGTAGCGGTTAAATAATTTTGCAAGGATCGAGGGATAGTTCCGGATTGATATTCTTGAGGACAACAATTGGGATTTTGTCTGGGCCAGTGGCTACTAAGGGTCAAAACTTGATAAGTCTTGAGAATTCTCTGGCTGTAATGAAAATATTACTGAGTTTGTGTTCAGTGAGACGTAGGATGTGGCTTTTGTCATCTAACTTTGACTCGATCTTTGCCTATAATTCAAAGAGCTTGGCCTTCGAGGAATATATAACTTCGAGTCCATTTATAACAGTGAGTACAGCCACTGTAAGATTTCTCACCAAATTATGAATAATTATTATTTATAATTTGGTTGGAGATCTTCCAGAACTCTCAGGATACAATTTGTTTGTTTTCAACTTTCAACTTTGCATTTTCTAAGACTTTCTTGCAACTATTGCGGGCAGTGCTAAAATCAGTAAGAAGTCAAACTAAACCGCTCCTTGCGATAGATATTGAAGTAGCCGTTCAGTGTTGAACTAGGCCGGCTGTTTCGTTGTGTTGGAATTGTTCTTTCTTTTATTTTTGGTGTAGGGGATGAAAAACTTAATTCCAGAAAGGATTCATTCAGAGATGAAGGTAACATTTTAGCAGGCAGCATCATGCTTGAAGATTGTTGAGGGAGCAGCATCCGCTATATAAGATCCCAGGCTGCTTTCGCGTACCGAAAAATGGTTTTATAGAACGGCAAATCAAATTATTTGCCGTTCAGTTTGGTCTGAATGGTCTGACGTGCCCAGTGTGGGGAAAAACTTTTGCTAAGCATTTATCAGGACAGGATTTTTTGGAAAAGGTTGAAGAAGTTCGCCATGTGTTCCGTTGCGTCCAGGCTCTTCGATGATCTGGATTAATTCATAGACGATGGAGAAGTCTCTGCCATATCTCCCTTCTTCATCGTTTTTGTTCGAATGAACTCACCACTTTTTGTGATAGATATTGAAGCCAGATATGAAAGCTGTGAGAAATTCGGTGAGGATATTATCAATCCTCTCGGATATTCGATCGGAAATTAGTACCCCATCGTCTCGAGGACGACAGAGAGCGATAATTAGTTACTATCGATAAGTACCAAGCGGAAGCACATATATGGAAGATCAGGGTCATTTTTTGTGTCCCTACCACAAGGAAACCTGTCATTAATATAGGTGCCGAGTCCGTGGCGATTTAGGTGGTTGTGTTTGGCTATTAGGGGTGAGTAGACCGGGGTTATGCGCTCCTGCAGTGGCAATGAGATACTGATACCTGTTTCAGACAGAAACAGGAGGTTGTGTTTGTACTCAAGAAGATTGAGTTTCACTCCTGGAAGGAGAAACGTAGACCCCCTCACATTGGTATACATGGGTTCTAATTTTTTTTTTAGGTTGGATTTGCTAATTTTGATCATTTCAATTGATTTCATGTGTGGATTTTCTTTGGTGGAAGACTAGTAAGTAGTGAGACAGATACACCCACAGAAGATGCGTGCATAAATAACCTGGATTGATACGTTTAGCACCCTTAATGAAGGGACAAAACAATCCAGGAAAAAAAGAAACAGGCATGATACCACGATTCTAACCATAAATCAAGGCAACAGAAATCCTCCTTGACCCAGTAACATCATACCGGCCAGAGACCTAAGGTACCAAGACAAGCTCACATATACAGTGTTGTTCGATAAAAGTGACTCACCTGATTTTTTTTTACTAAATGTTCTCTTCTCCGATTAAACGAAAGTTGAGCTAAATTCAAAGGATAAGCGATCTAAAATCCGAAGAAGAAGCTTTGAAAGCTCTTTGAAGTTAGCAGTAAATACTGTCAAGCATCCATTCAGTATAATGTTCTGGGGATGTTTTTCTTTTCATGGAACTGAAACCTATTGAAAAGACCCTCAGGAGCGAGCAGTACAAGAGAATTTTACTGTCTTGTCTGCTTCCTTCTGATGAAAGGGTGCAAATCGACCCCACCAAGCTCATTTTTATGCAGGATAATGTTCCCTGTCACAAATAAAAATTGATGAAGGAATACTTTGATGAGAAGCAGGTGAGTGTTATGACATGGCCGCCCCAATCTCCTGACCTCAACCCCATAGTAAACTTATGGAGCATTATAAAGTACAGGCTCTTGAGAAAGCAGTTGAGAATGAAGTTTGCTCGACATTCTTTTTCAAGAAATGAAAATGTTATAAGCTGAAGATATTTAACGTTTATCAGATGCAAGGAAACGCTCTCTTGATGAACTCCTCCCATCTGTCATGGAAAATGGACTTTGTACAATATTTGGACAGATGCATCCCCAATATCACTTCAAGAGCTCTTTTGTGTTGTATCATTGACGAAACTACCTCAAGATGTTTGACACTGGATCCAGACACATGATGCTTGAATTGTCGTCTTTCTTTTTGATTATTAGCATAAATCACACCATCAACTGACAGTAAGAAATAATTTATTCTTTTTCATTTCTTATATTCATTACATTAAATCTTTTCACACTGTTTATGCAGATAAAAAAAATCATAATTGTAATACTGACACTATTTGTCATTGTATATGATGTTTACGATAATCATCAATATTATGGAATCTAGCGATATGAATTACGCCTTAGTTTTGGAGAGGTAATAAGTATGTTACCATGCAGAGCTGATGGAGACATTTGCCCTCGTTTCTATTTTTTTTTTAATATGTTCATTCAGGACATGGACGATCATGGCTCTGTGCAGTTGTGAATCACCATAACGCAAAGTCATTTAATTCAGAGCAGATAGACTGGGCTAGAATCCAGTCTACCTTGATATTTAGTCTATAACTATGCGTTGGTCAAAAAGAAATAATGAATTTATGCATTTACTAAGAGTATCAGTCTGAAAGTGAATGTAACATGCTATATCGGCCGGACGATTCCACTTTCCGCTCCAGTAACCGTTACACTGCCATCCTGAAGACCTTTTGAGAAATTCTCCAATCGTGATAAACTGTTATACTCTCAATGAAGCTCCAAGCTTTGAACGATTACTTGGTCACAAGTTAATTCCAAACTACACTGAAGTTGAACTCATAAAATCTATTAATAAAGATGCTGGAAAATGGTCGGCTCCTGCTATCGCTCAAGGAAGTAGCTGACCCCTTCTGCCTTTCTTTATCTTTATGAGAGTCAGATTAGACTAAAAATGGTATATTGCTGCTAGAGCTGCTCGATATTCACTTTGTAACCTTCATCATCAAAATCGTTTACGCGGCTTTGTGGAGGAAGACTTATTATTCACCTTGTATCCTCCCTTTCACAAACACAATGTTAAAAGCTTGTTGCTACTATCATGATTTCCATGGTAAATGTCCATTATGTAGTTGAGACCTTTACAGCTAGAATCCAACATTCTACTCCCACGGAGTCAAATTAGCCCCTATTCTCTATTCCAAATGTGAGAAGATAATTCCACTCAGTGAACTTCTTGCTAAGAACTGCTGCATTATGGAACAGATTCACATATCGGTGCTTCTCTGAACCCTTTAAGAAGTCAAAAGTTAATCATCATCATCCTCATCAATTCCTTTTATTCTCATAATCTTCACTTATTCACTTCGTCTTTTACTCGTATTATACCTCATTCATCATAACCATTTTAACAGCACAGTCTATCTTGGATAAACTTTAGTATAAAAAGTAAGTATTCCTGTCGCGAGAAAACGAGCTTCAATTCCTCTGCCAGAGAAGCGCAATCAATTTTAAACATTTACTTTTTATGTTTCTATAAAAATATATAAGAGAATATGATACGTAAATTTCTCAATGTTACGAAATTGAATTACAAAGTGAAAAGATTGTGTAACGCGTTTCGGCCTCTAGAAGGATTTCATCAGACTAAATTAATGTTTCTATTGATGGAATTGTATATGCGAAGTGGGAGATATAAAAACGGGCGTCGATTATAATTATGTACAAAGGGAAAGTGGGAACGCTATATATATATATATATATATATATATATATATATATATATATTAGACGTATCTGGACACAGCGTAGCCGATCTCATTCAATTTTCCTGCGCTTTTGTTTTTATCGTTCTTATTTTTAAGAAAATATAAAAACCTGAAAACCAATTTACCGTGGCGGATTTAGCAATCAGTGCACTTTCTACACATTTTCGCCTAATTGCATTCTCTTAATCAAAATAGCATTTTTTAAATCGAAATTATGTTTCAGCTCATTGCGGTGATCGACTAATGAACTTAGTATATTGATTTGTGTTAATACAATTTTATTTAAACTAAGTCTCTGTCATAAATTTAACTAATAAAAAATGATGTCGTAAATTTCTTTTCCCACCATAAAAACAAAATAAAATTTAGAATTATCGGATTCTAAATAAGAACACTGATAATGTGTAGCCCCTAATATTTACGTGATAATAGAAATACATTGAAAATACTTTTAAGCTCCCCCAATACACTATATTTCATATTTAATGGGAAACAAAAAGCTCTTCAAAATGAACGATACAAACAAAATTAACGAAACGAGATGCATTACACTACCTACTAACTATTACAACAAAAACTGAAAAAGCAATTTATTAAAACGAAAGTGCAATGTAGAAAGTGCACTGATTGCTAAATCATCCACAGTAAATTACGTTCGGGCTCTTACAACATTTCACCTTATTTAACGATTTTTGTCACACTGGGATAAACGATAATAAAAGCGGGGGGGACTGAAGGAGATCAGTTAGATTGTGTGTCCAGCTACGGCTGACAAAAAAAAGATCTTTAAAATTTAAGTTTTAATACTCAGAAATTAAAGAAGAAAAATAATTTAGCATTCCCCCATCTTCAGCAATTCCCTTGGTACATGATTATAAACGATAATCTATGAAAACATTACTTTTGTCCGATGAAGACGAAATGCGTTGCACAGAATGCTTCCACTTTGTCATTCAATTACTGAATACAAAAAATAAATAAATTTATATATTACACACACCACACGTCTCTTAAGGAACCGTATTCCTGATCAAACCAAATTTATGATTAATTATATTGGACATTGCACCACATGCTTATAAAAAAAAAAGAATCACGTTACATCTGTGACCATAATCAATTAGGATCTATTCAAACACGCACGGAAATCTACCAAACTCCGTTCAAAACAAACTCGTAAAAAATACGACAATAATAGAGACTCATCAACAAAAAAAAGATTAAAATAACGGAAACATTAAATATCAACTACGAACACGAGATCACAATGTGTTGTTTGTCTATATTTCTGAGATGAGGTATTATGTACAGTATTTACATTAGTCGGACTATTGTCCTCATCTTTGTCGCCATATTTGTCACAACGTTTCGGCCGTTGTACGCTCCGGCCTTCTTCAGGTGGTTGGAATTTCGAACTGAATCCTTTATTTCGATCACTGGGGTAGACTGTTCTAATTCCACGTGCCATGTTTGATGGATGTCAGTTATCAGTTATCTCCTGCTAATTTTCCCTCTGATAGTTCTCCACTGCCTTAACCAGGAATTGAACTCACCTTCTTTGGGTCTGTCACTGGATCTAACCAACGCCTTTATCCACTGTGCCATGTGTCCTTGAGGACATCTGGGTATGAACTTCTGAGTATTATAAACCTAATGTTTTCAGCATCATTTTTACCAGTGCTCATATTGCAATTTTTGCTGTTATCATTGCATGTCTTTACCAGAGTTCATATTGCAACTTTGTTATCATTGCTTTTCTCTGGCACTCCTTATTACTGGTTCCCATATTGTATTTATTTCTATGCTTGGTCGGCTCAGGAGATTTTTGTGGCCTAGCATATGTGCTGATTCCTTAATTCCTAATTCCTGGTTAAGGCAGTGGAGAACTTTCAGAGGGAAAATTAGCAGGAGATAACTGATAACTGACATCCATCAAACATGGCACGTGGAATTAGAACAGTCTGCCCCAGTGATCGAAATAAAGGGTTCAGTTCGAAATTCCAACCACCTGAAGAAGGCCGGAGCGTACAACGGCCGAAACGTTGTGACAAATATGGCGACAAAGATGAGGACAATAGTCCGACTAATGTAAATACTGTACAATGTGTTGTGTTTCGAAAATAAAATAAATTCTTATCACTGTAGAGATACACATTAAAATCTATATAATCAGTTAAAAAAATGAAAAAAAAATTCTTTATAATGGCTTACAGATCTGCAAGCACTCGGATATATAGAACATTTGAACAATTTTTTTCTTGTATCTAGAAAAGAAAACACTTATACGAATCCAAGAAAATTGATTAAAAAGCTTAATCGCAGTACACTGTCAGTCGAAAATTGTATAAAAAAGGGACTGCTACCTAAATACACAATGTGTGTGTGTGTGTGTGTGCATAATTGTCGGTTAAAACAGAGATATTGATAATATATAATAATACGTAATTATTTTCTGCTTTTACAAATATTTTTAATAAAAGTAAATTCAACTTCTCTTCAGTTCTCAAATGAAGTTGAAAAGCGCCTAAACTCTCCAGATTAAAAAATTGGAAATAAATGCGATTTTTAAAGAAATAAACGTCAAAGTTCGAAGACCTGCAAGTCTAAGAAGCTAAAAATTATATTCCATAAATTCGCTAAATCTAAAAGTTTCAAAAAAAATTTATCTTATAACATTTATTACTTTGTTTTGAATCTATTCTGGTAAATATAGATTAAGTTTTATTCTGGTAAATATAGAATTAAGTTTTCAGTGTACAAGTTGCTTGTTCTGATACAGTGTTTTGATTCAATGTAAAATGGAAACGAATTTTGAGAATTCTTACTCTACATCTTCAGAAGTACCCTACTTTTCGCGAAAAGGCTAGCAGTTTTGGCGTTCCGTAATGCTTGCTGAAGACAGTTATGCCGTGGGGGATTGTTATGGCTACACGCCAGATAAAGAGTCATCGTTTTCGGGAATGAAAACCCTCGAGTGCATTTGATCATGGGGACTGGCAAATTTATACAGCGTTGCTTGCACTTCCCCTTTACTCACTGACAGAATAAAGAATAAAATCAATTGGCGAAATTGTCAGTTTGTTTACTCAAGATCATTGCTCAGCGAAAACGACTTCAGCCTATTTGAAGAACGAATATTTACGCGTAAAATTGGTTCATATTTCCCGGCACTGTGTAGAGTATCAATGACAAGATGATATGAAGATGGCAGAATTATGCTCGATGTGGGATCATGTTCCTTTTCACGACCTTTTATTGAAAATGCCCCTATTAATCAAGAGTTGCTTAGTTAAGCTTCAAATTTGACTTTTATGCCAGTGACAAATTCGGACTGGTTTTCATATTTTAATGCTCAATTCATACAACCAATTCTAAAATCCTTTCAAACGCTTTCATAATTATTATCACTTTAAGAAATAGAATATTGTGATTTCGTTTAAATAGATAAAAAATGTTTCGCTGAAGTAATTTCGCACCTTGAGACACAATAAAACGAATCTATTACCAGTTATATTTTAAAATAAGTTCCATAAGATTTAATATAATGGTCAACATTTTTATTTTTTTTTTAGGCATGAAAATATTATTGCTTTTTTGTGTGTCTGTATATAATTATTGTCTTTATTTTTTCAGGCAACTCCCTGAAAATAGGATTACCAAAATTGAACGGGGAGCTTTTCAGGACCTTATTTCCATGGAACGATTGTAAGTTATTTGAAAAAAAAATTATGTTGAATATGCACTCATTGTGTGGCATGTACTCTTTATGATTTTCCATACTATCATCATGTAAAAGTTTAATTTAATCATTTATTTAATATTTTTTCTGCATAGCTATTTCTCGATATAATATACCATGTTTGATCAACATAATATTTTTGACGTGGCAGTATTTGACATTTTATATTGTTTTTTTTCAACTGCTAAGAAATTCAGTCGTGAAAATCAATTCAGACGGTCATCCATCTGACTATAGTTGATTTTATATATATATATATATATATATATATATATATATATATATATATATATATGAGAGAGAGAGAGATTCTTTTTTCAGCTTTTATATTCGACAATCACAACACGTAACAATATTTTAATCACGTATCAACTGCTATCTTATAAACCTCTCCAAAATTGTTATAATTCAACATCAAATCTACATCTGCACAAAGCAAACCTTTTAGTTTGTTGTTCATTGTAGAAGGTCATATGCAAATCCGAAAATTTCAAATTTAAACATTTTTATCGTCGTGCTTCTATTTCATATACTCACCTAATAATAAATAATTTATATTATTCTTTATTTTCAGGATTATTTTCATTCGCCTACTCTAATAACATTCTGTAAGAAACATATGTGGTTTAACTTTTTCTATTATCATATATATTTCTTACTATGAACTTTATCTTAATGGGCATACCTGTTTGAGTTGAGATCTTTTTTTCTTAAACAATTTTAAATTAATAACCGGCTTAAATCGAAAACTCCTACTAAAGAAAAAAATGTCTTTCGTCAGGAAAACCGCATATAAAACCGAAATGTGCCGTTATATAACATATCGTGATATATCATTTTTTGTTATTCAGTACTTTATATGTTTATGAGGTTCAAATTATCGGAAAAAATGTCTAGAATAGAAGAGTTATAGATTATTAGTATAATTCTGCTTGTTCATTTCTTGTATATTGAAAGTAATATAAATAATACATAATGATCAATTTCCCTGATGAACACATACTATATATGTTTGTAATTACTTTAAAGGAATTTTGATCGGCAGTTGTGATAAAGTGGAAACACCAGTAGACTTCATCTTCAGTACGTTTGTATCATGTTAACATGACTCCTGCTAAGTCAAATATTATAGCAAATATAATTAGCATCTGTTACGGATCAAGCTCAACATTCATGATCAAGAGTGAAGATTTAGGCTTCAAATCTACAAGGAATAATGTAACCGCTTGGTTACAATTATTTATTTTCATCACTCTTAGAGCTGACACACGTGCTCAAATTTCATTATGCTCCACCCCACCAAGAGATTAATTATTTCACGCTTCTTTGCAAGTGCATTACTCGTTATAACACAAGAGATAAAAAGTTGGTCTCATAGTTGGCTGTGAGTTCGATCTTAACTGTTTCCTGGTTCTTTTTAATTGCCAAACAGATTTATTTAAATTCATAACTATATATTTAAATTGCATCTGAAGTATTTATAGTAATTGACAAAATCGTTTAATTACTTTAAAATTCTATTTTTAGAAAACTATTTTATTTTTTAAATATTTTCATAATGTCTAAATGAATCATATATTTTATTTATATATATATATATATATATATATATATATATATATATATATATATATATACGCAGATGAAATTTTCTATTCATGGTTTTTTTAGATGCAAAATGATTTGACGTAGGCTTTTATTTTGATATTTATATCAAAAGACATTTCAATATTTTACTGAGCATAAAATTTAACGCATTTACTGACACTTTGAATCTCGCAAAAATACATTTCTATCAGAATGTGCAGTGTCACCTCAGTGCATATGCGATCATAGCTCTCCACAAATTCCTATGTCTTGTAGCATTTAGTAACATTTAGTGAAAATATAAATTTTACAAAATGCTATGATTCCTTATGTTTTTTGATCTAATATTTTTCGTTTTCACAATTTTAAAAAAAAAATTATCAAGACTGTCTCAGTTGTAATCCTTTTCTTTTGTAAAGTTATTTTTTAAAAATTTTTTTAGTTAACCATCACCGAAATACTGAGTAGGATATTCTACATTGTATGATTCATTCTAATATATATATATATATATATATATATATATATATATATATATATATATATATATAAAAAAACTTTGGGGCCAACTTAGTAAATTAATTGTTAATTTTACCCCAAATCGAAAATAATTATCAATATGCTTTTCTCAGTACATTTTATGATCTTTGAGGGCTAGGAAACAAGTTACTGCATTTTTGTTCACTCTGCATGGTAGATAGAGCATCTTAAGCAAAGTGATGCTAAAAAAAAGACCGTGCAAATATACTGGGCCACCAGCCCCCAAAAATACCTTTCACTCTAACGGCCCGGAATGAGAAATCGAAAAGCTGAGTTTGAATTTCAGTCGGGTTCGTTACATTCACTTATGCGAAAATATCCTTGGGAAAAGTATGAATCCATCTCATCTCCCTCCAGCTATGGGTTAAATCGCAGGACAGACTGAGTCCTATAACCATTCTACCGCAAAAAGAAACGGTAACCTAGCGCAGGAAAATCTGTTTAGTCAGCCATAAATCGAAAGTGACATGATCGCCAAGTCTGTACGTATGGTATTAAACTGACTGAAGTACAAAAAGTCAAATATGGAGTTAGTAATTAGTGTTGACGCATTTGATTCGAATAAATACCTCACTTTGAAGCGGTATTTAATGGAACACGGTCCAGAATTTCTCAATGCGAATTCTTTCCCATTCTTCCTAGTAGTAATCACAAAGCTCTTGGAGACTGCGTGGTTTTCGTTGGAGCACCTTCTTCACTTCCCACCATAAGGATTCCAATTATATTAGATCTTTTCCTTTGAGTCCATCCATTAGACAGTAGCCAACGACTTCTTTTTATTAGTATCATAACTGATTGGGATTCATTTCGTGACTTTCTTCGAGACGCACTTTAGATTTAGATTTTATCCTTATTGATAATTGTGCCACTGAGTTTTCTTCTTGGGTTAAAGCCGGTATCTGTGCTTTTCTACCTTCATGGAAATACCAGGTTAAGCCACAATGTTCTTGGTTCACACTTTCCTGTTTAACCGCTATAGCACATAGGAATCAATTTTACCAATTGTACCAGCGTGAGTGTTCTGATCATAAGAGACATCTTTTTGCCTGCTCGTAATAATTGCAAATGTGTCTTTGTTTGCTGATAGAATAAAGCATGGTATCGCCTCTAGCAAGTTTGTTTCTCGTGAGTATTGGCGGCTCTGTAAGAATTTACTAAATAAGATTAAGTCTTTTATCGCTCCTCTCTTTACTCAATTTGTGGTGTTAACATCTTCTGTTGATAAAAAGCAGAACGTTTTGCTCGTAAATTCTCTTTCAATTCTATTATTGACTCCTCTGGAGTCTTTGCTTGGCCTTCCACTTAAAACTCCATTGTGTGATATACATATAAGTGACCATGGTTTCTACTATCATTTCTAAACAGGATTCCCACAAAGCATGTGGACATGACGGTATCCCTGCAATAGTTCTTAAGAAATGTGCTCCTGAAATGGCTCATTTTTTTTTCGAAACTCTTCAATAAATGCTTTGCTGCTTCTTGCTTTCTTGCTTGTCGGAAATCATCTTCTGTATTTCCAGTCTTTAAGGACTAGAGGGAACCGTCTGATCCTACCTCTTTTGGAAGAGTACTAAATACGGTGGAGTAATTGATAGCGGTTCGGATTGATGAGATCGAATTACAGTCGAATCCATTACATATACTTACTTGCTAATACCCTTAGGAAAGGTATGAATCCTCTTCTCCCCACCCCCAGCTATTGGGAAATAGCAGGACAGACCGGGTTCCATAGTCTTGGATAGCAACTGATCTACCGCAGAAAGAAATGGCACCCTACAGCGGGAAAAAATCTGCCTCGTCAGTCTTTCGATACATGACCGCCTAAGCGTGTATCACGTATGGCACATAACTAACTAGATGCTCTAATCAACTCTGAATATGTTATGTATCCCCCTACTAAGGCCTTCTTTCAAATAAGCAATATCGGTTTCGTTTCTCTCCGTCAACTGCTTATGCATTAACGGTCACTGCTGAAACATTTTATCAAACTTTAGATAAAAATGGTGAATTGATTTACTATTTACTCTTGTCTAATCAGTTCCATAAGGTCAAATTGGCAGATGATCTAAAAAAATGACAATCTGTTGTTAAATGGAGTAAGAAATGGCTTGTTAATTTTAACACCCACATCCAAACGAAATTGCTCTCTTTTGGAGGATCTTTGTTGCATTGCATCTGCATGGATGACATTAACCTCCAGGATAGTGAATTATTACGCCTTTTTCCGCTGAAGTGAAAAGATTACCGTAACAGCTTCCTCGTGACTTTTCTATAAATGTTTTCATGATAATTGTTCTGATGAGCTTTCTTCTTTGGTACCTAGACTTTGTGGATATAAGCGCAGTACTACATTGGCAAGTTTTTTATCATTTTACAACTGAAATAGCTTGATATAACTGTAAGTTCTATGCTAACTGTTTCTTCTCTCACACTTCACACTTGTGGAACTCTTCTAGGCTCTTGCTTTCCCGTCAACATTGATCTTGTGAAATTTAAATGCAATGTCAGTCGTTATCTTCCGTCTTAATTCTTGTTCTTTTATTGTTATCCCTGTGTTTTTCTATTCTCTCACAATTAGTAAACTCTTGCGTCTTAGTGCCTTTATTGCCTTGCTTGGTGCGAAATGATTGAAAAAAAAACAAAAAAAACATGAAACATTTTTCGTTGCAGCAGGGAGCATCATCATGCTGTAAAAATTATTCATAGTTTTGGTAGAAGATAAGACCATTAGTGAACTAATAGTCTTCGTTGTTTTTGTCTATCTATAAACGTAATAGCTGCATCTTAGTTCTTTGGGATGTGATGATCCATATGCAGACAAATCGCACTAAGTTTCGACAAGTGACAAGCCAGTTTATATGTGTGCTCAATTTCTATTCGGATGTAAATTTTATTCGAAAAATTAGACAAACATTGTTGAATTTAACATAACTTGTTTGGATGGAATTTTACTGCGTACATTTATAAAAGTTAGTATAGAAAGTTCTTGGCCGACCTATTAGAAAAAAATTAGTCCGATGACTTGGTCAGATCTTGGAAAGTATGTCGGCACGAGAAATTTTCAGCACCTTTTCGAATACACATATCTATATATGTATGTATGTATGTATGTGTTAGGGAAGACACCGACTGCTTGCATATATGTGTATTGTAATATGCTAAACGGATGGATCTTAATGGCCGAAGATTTATAATTATAATTTGGCTCCAGTCACAAGATAGGTTGCTCTAACCTCCAAGGCAACCTCAAATGAATTTAGTGTCAAAACTGCTATTTCCACAATAATTACAAATGAGTCGGCTTTTCGCGAATCGCAGCATAAACCAGGATTACCTTCATTGTAAAAATTTATAAGGCGCGCCAAGTCTTAGAGGACACGGATTTACCAGGCCATGAATGGAAAACGACCTCACGTAATATTATGCGTCATGCGCCAAATGTCAAATTTTATTTCCGTTCCAAATGTAACAAGAGCATTAGCACGGCAGCTGCTAATCTAACACAGGAAATGAAAAAGAACATCGTGCTCATAGTATTAACCACTGACTATATTGACTGAGTGGCGAGGGACTACATGAGATGATTATACTGGGAGTTAAAGTGAATGAAAACTTTAAAAAGAACCGGAAACTCGATAATAAACAGGGAACAAGGGATATAAACCCCGACACTTATTCAAAAGACCGGGGAGGAGTGTGAACCGGAAGATAAGTGAACCTGTCTATTCCTAACTGAAAATATATTTATTTATAAATTTGCTGTATTACCTGGCTTGTTCTGCATATATTTCTGAAAAAATAACAAGGGAGGTGCCTATGTATGGCCAAGCAGTTAGCAATGCAGAAAGTTATTGAAACGCTAAATTCCAAATCCGACTGACAATTTGCGTTCATTTCGTACTGCTAACAATGGTAAAAATTTCTATTCGACATTCATTGCTCGACATGATAGTATCACTTTCAGTCGGAATTTATAAAATAATTTTCTTAAAACCGTCTTTCACAAAATTAGACTTCACCAAATATTATAGTTCTTTCGAGTACAGATGCGAGTTTCCTTTCAAACCTTTTAATTTTGGTTATGTATAAAGGTTAACTTGCTTATATCATTATTTTTTATTCTAGTTAACATGTGCTACCTATTTTTGTTGCTATTGTAACTGCTCAAGTGATGTGGATTTTGTATTTGGTATCGATCTTTTTGTTTTTTTTTGCTTCCGTCTATAATCTGATCACCTTTATGAACTAAAGGATTCATTCGTTTGAAGGCATTTTCAATCACTGACCCTAGAAAACAGTTGCATACTGATGATAGTTGAGACATTTTTTAACGAGAATGAATCGGAATAAATTGTGCAATTGGTATTGGGAAAATGCTTGAATAAATTCTTTACATACAGTAATTATGAAAATTACTACTGCAGTACCGAAAACAGTATTTTTCTCTGATAATTTGAATTGGATTTAATTGAAATATATTCCTGAAAGGCTTAAGATTTTTAAGTAGTTGATGCAAATTACAGTGAATATATTCTTACTAGATAATTTGGAAACCTGGGATCGGCCAGGTACGCCTGCAAGTATATATATATATATATATATATATATATATATATATATATATATATATATATATATATATATATATATGTTATAACACGCATACACACACACACAATTTCCTTCCTTCAGACCACCATCAGACATTTAAACTTAGGTTGATGTATTGTGTTTTCCTTATCAAGAAACTGACCATTTGTCTTGATATGAAGGACATTTATCACCAAGTGTAGCATGATACTAGTATTAAGATAGAACTGTTAATATATCAATGCGCAAACTATCTTTTTAATTATCAAATGGCGTTCTCTTACTCCTAATGCTGTAAAGAATATTTCACAATTTTCCTATCTTCATAGCTGATAATGCAAACGGAAATGGGACCTTGTCCGTAAAGAGAAAATAGTGATAAGGTAATTGAAATGTCTTACAGAAAGGTCTGTACAGACATATTGATATGGGGTGTGAATGTTTTTATAAATATCAAATTTAGATATAAATACAAGGATCTCACCGTTAGGTTCAATTGAAGTAAACTTGCTATATCAGTAACAGATAAATTCGTTGAGTAATGTAAAAATAGAATGAATATTAAGGACTAAATGCATTAATATTAGCAATTAAAAATGTATTCTTGTTTGTACTTTGTTAAAGAGAGTCTTTTTAAATCATACTTTATCTTTATTTACTTCTCCATACTATTTATTTTCTGCCCGTTTTCCTTTTTTTTTTAATTATCTTTAAGCATTCTTCTTTGCCTCATTATTCTTTCACAATTTCTTCTTTTTCTTTTTCTCAAGTGACTAATAGGCGTCAGTAGGCTGAAGAAAAGAATCTTTTTAAGGATTTCGCAACTTTTTTTTTATTATTGTCACTTTGTTTATTTTCATTCTCCTCGAGTTTTAGATTCTCAGAATTGTAAGCTCTCGTCTTTATTGTAAGCAATAAGTGAAAATTGCCAGGGGAAATTGTTTTTCTTTCCTATTTCCCGTACATTCATTCTTTCAGTCTTTCTTATAAGTATGTTTGTATACAGGTCCCCTTCGTTTTTTAGCATTTCTCTTGAATTTGAAATAATGTTTCCATCTTTTATTCTTCCTTCTTTTCATTCATTCGTCTTTATCACTGCATTACTATCCGCTCGTACTGAATCCGTCCCAAACCACTGCCTTTCTCACCCACTCCAAACCTGTTCTCATCACAGCTTCCTCAAGTTCCTAATACTTACGATGGCGCCCGCAAAAGACTCGAAGAATCCACATAAAAAATACAAACCGGGGTGGGGGGAGCAGGTTAGAGTGGAGAGTGACTGTAAGAAAGAGTAAAAGCTGAAGATGAGTAGAAGAAAGTGAAAATATTAATAAGTTGAAAGGGGAGAGAGAGGAGCAGTAGATGCAGATCGGGGTGTTGGTCTGAGAATTGTGAATAATGGCAAAAGGAGGAGCACCAGTCATCTTAAGTGCTTAGTTCTTCCATAGAAGAGTTGTTGTATGTCTTGAGATTTGTGCTCAACAAACTTGTAAGTTATATATAAAGGCAAGACTAGACGCCGCTACGGAATGCACTGTAAGTTGGTATGAATCGAACTGTTAAGTCTGTACGGTGATTTCGTGAAGTATCTTCGATGATTGCATAAACACATGCCCAGTTTGTACTGGATTTTACCGAGAATATAAATTCATATTTTGTTAAATTTTATAGCTTGTTCATTTTCAAATATTTATTATAGAATTGGTTTTAAATAAGGTGGTCAAAATTTTTGAATTTTTCGATCATTGTGCTACCTTAGATATGTTAAACATTTGATGAGTTTCCAATTGATTTTTACAATAAAACCTTAAGAAACTACGTAAGTTAAAAAACAGTTTGAATATTGAAAATTATAAACGCAACGTGTCTGTATATGTCCGGCTGTTTTATAACTGATGTTGAAACTTCAACTTTCTTAGTTAATTTCATTGTTAAATAACAATACAATGAGCGTAAATATGTTAAAACAATCAGAAAATATAATTTTTAGAGTTTATTTTGGTCCCTTATCTGTGCAGGGGCAAATCCTTTTTCTTTGTTTTTTTTTATATCTTAAATATAAATAAAAAGAAATAAGTGCGACTAGTTAAGTGAAAGGAACATTTAGGTTTTATGAAATCTTAAGCCGTACATTTATATTTGAAAATTAAATGAACTTATTTGGCAACAAAGTAAAGCACGTTCTGTTTTTGTTTTGTTTTTCTTGTCATTACAGAGAATTAGGAATATTTAGCTTTTAAGAAACTTCATTTAAAAAGAAGTCTTTACAATTTCACAGCTTTCATGCTGGCCATTTATTGCTGAACGGTTCTCTACGGTTGAACTGAGATTGAGAGCAAATCAAGACAGTGAGGATAATTATTATATGATATTAAGATCTTATTAAAATATGCAAATCAAGCGTTGAAAATTGTCTTTATCCGATTGGTTATGTTACTTACTTTGATGTGTAGCATTCACATACATTAAGATAAATAAAAATGTCTATATGTCCGGTTTTTAAACAAATTGTAATGGGCGAAAAAAGTGGATACTTAGAATGCAAGAAATAATGAAATAAGCAAAATAAACTGATTAAACACGTCAAAAGCTAGTTTTCCTCCAAAGAGAGTAGTACTGTGTGCATAGTCAAATTTGAAAGGTCTAGTCTCATTCCATAGAGGCGATTGTTTAGAACAAGTACTGTTCCTAATTAAAACAAAATAATGTAGTAACAGAAAGAACCTAATTTCCATAATGGTCACATATTTCCTTGGTGACCCGTTCTAAAGAGTCACGGATTGCAAGGAAATTCTCACTCGTTTGTTTTTTCCCTCCTAGATTACCATTTATTACGGTAATTACAGAATTCTCTTAAGAAATATTTCAACTCCCTGAAAGATTGCAAAAGGCAAATAAAACTTGTTTATGAGAAAGATAAAAAAATTCTGGGCGAATGAAATTATGGATTTGCCTAAAAATGACAGAAGACGGAACAGAAAGATAACTAGATTATTTACTAGGTTAATTAATGATATTTTTGTTAATTAATGATATTTTTGTTTTTAATGTTCATGTTTACTTAATAAATCGAACGAATCGTGAAGATAATGATTAAATGTGTCATCAAATAATTTAATTAAAAAAAAACAAATAAGGTATAAAATATTATTTTAAAATTTTTTGAAAGTTCTTGATATTTTGATGTTAGACCCAAATTGAAAAAAATTTCGAAAATTATATTCGCAAGAATTCATTCTTTTGAATTTTCTCATTGAATTTCTGTCAGTTTTAACAAGTTTTCATTAGCATTAGTTAGAAGTGTGCATCAAACTTAACTATATTGATAATTGTTCTGTAGGAACCTTCATGCACGAAATCGTTTTGACTCCATTGTTTTGATTATACAGTGTAACCCAGATATAAGAGAGTTGTCGGGACCGGGGAAGAAGTCTCTTATATCCGGGTTTCTCTTATATCTGTGTTTGATCTATTTTATATACATTAACACAGGCTCTAATTTGGGACCAGAGAAAATCTCTCTTATATCCGGGTTTCTCTTATATCCGGGTTACACTATATATATATATATATATATATAAACCTAAAGAGACAGATAAACCTACCAAAGTTTCAGCCTACGCGATCCGCGTAGGTGAAACCTTGGTAGGTTTATCTGGCTCTTTAGGTTTATCTAGATTTGCTCTACTTAGCGTGTTGAGCACTTTACTTAGTTACTTTACTTATCGTATCGGTTTTTTTCTTTAAACTCAGAACTTGGATGCTAGACGATTGTCTTCGGCTGACGTACATGTTCTGTCCCTCATTTTTTTGTACCTTTTCCCCTTGGGTATTGGTCTATTTATTTACATATCAAAGTACCCCGGCTTTTCCGGACGAGTATAATTTCTTATATTTATAAGATTATTACTTATATATATTATATATATATATATATATATATATATATATATATATATATATATATATAAACAAAGCATAAAACTAGTATGGCATTTTTTTAAATAAAAATAGATAATGGCAGCAAACTTATGTGCTTATAATTACTGACTACAAATTGCGTTAAACATTTGAGAATCCGATAAAAAGTATTAAAAGACTTTTATGCTAAATATATTGAATATTAACACTATCGTGGTTGTAGATTATTATATATTAAGCATTATACAAATTGGTTATTAAAATAGAAAAGCAATATTTTTATCGACTAATCAAAATATTCGAAAGTTTTATGGTTTCACAATTAAAAATCCTCTTAAGTATATTGGAATTTATTTATATAAACATAAATTGAATAAAATGCTTTATTTTTCTTTCTTCAGGCAAAAGTGCAAAGGACATTTTATTTACATTTTTGACTTAATGAAGTATTTTCATCCGAGTATAAAACTATATCTTCTCATGCTGCCAAATATAAATAAATTGCTAGTTTCATTAACCAGAGGAATTTTCTAGCTAATTATTCAGATTTGAGTAGCATGCATAAACAATTTTATACAAATTGATCGATGCTCTCACTATATAGATGCTGTTGAAACTACTGAATATTATTGTGATAATCATACTTTTAAATTGAGAAACTGATCATTTTTCTTAATTTGCTATGACAAAAGGTACACGCAGGGCAGTTTGTGAAAACTTGATAGGATTCCGATACAAATTCAGATAAAATAAGTTTTAAAAAAAAAAAAAACACTAATAGTTGTTATGAAGGCAGAGTTGACTGAACATAGCAACAATTTATATTTAAAGACTTACACAAGCTTCAATTATGGAAACATTCGATTCAGCACACATTGTTTTTGTCAATTAGTGTTGCTATTCGTTCATTCAATTTTGTCAGCTTAAGATTCTTCTAATACTAAATTAGAACAAATCTAATACTGTGCTAATTAAATACTAATTCTATACTAAATACTGATTTGTAATTTTTGTTGTCACTGACTTTGTTCTTGCTGTTGTAAAAAAAATCTCAATCATCACACCAGATTATAAATATTATTTCAATTTTTACTTTATGATATCGTTAGAGGATAAATTTATTCTGTTAGTTCCCGAGCCGACCTGTCATTTTATTGCATGGTCATGTGTTAGATCAAGGAAATGTCAATAAAAAGAAAAAGGAAAAATCTGCTACACTAAACCCCATCTCTTTGCAATAAGGTAAGTTTATATTTATAATTGCTTATATCATTCACGATACATTGTATAAAAATGAAAACCTGTCGATATCTGTTCAGCAAAAATGGTGGCTCGGCTTCGTGAGTTGAAAAATTTTGTCTTATTACCATCATCATTTTTTAAACTGAAATGTAAATCACATAATGGCGTTTGTCGCCTTATGTTAAAGCATATTAATAATCATTGTCTACACTCATTGAAACGTAGCATTGAATTTAGTAAAAATCTTTTAGCTCAAAAAACATTCATGGCTAATTTATTGGTTTGTATCAGTTACAGTTAACTGGCCCAGCAGCGAAATGGCTGCGAATTGATTAATCATTGCTAAAATTATTTTTTCATTGTTTAATATTAATTAATATTATATTTAATGAATAATTATTTTTATCATTTGTTCTGTAGTTGATATTCAAATTACTATAAACTCTCCTTCAATGTTTCCTGTAGT
The DNA here is from genome assembly GCA_903632075.3 of Acanthosepion pharaonis. Classification (NCBI taxonomy): domain Eukaryota; kingdom Metazoa; phylum Mollusca; class Cephalopoda; order Sepiida; family Sepiidae; genus Acanthosepion; species Acanthosepion pharaonis. The sequence continues at coordinate 1,947,269 of CAHIKZ030005070.1, forward strand.
TTTGCCATACATATAGAAATGAAACTTCGTGAATTATAACTTCAGCTTTCTATTCAAACATTATTGGATTTGAAACATATAACCTTGCGTTCTAACATTTATGTGATAAACTTTAAAGACATCAAAAAGTTTCTATCATTATTTGTGGCGAAATCTTCCCATCCGCGATGTTGTGCTGAAAGTGAATAGTTTTCCCCAAAACTCTGTTAATGTTAAATGTTGTTTTGTATTAAAAGTTGTTTTCGTTTGCTCGTCACAGCTGCGATGTTACATGTAGATATTTAGCATGACCAATTAGTAATGTTTGTCGACATAGTTTTTGCTTATTAACCCCAGCGTTGCAATAATAACAACGAAAACTGGTCTTACTGTGAATATTCATTTACACATTCGTCGTTGTTTATATTTTCAGTGCCAAGCTTATCTTATTAGTCGTCTTCTACTAAAGAATATCTAACACTCAAAACTGTCGTAATGATAATATTGTTTGTTAGGCCTCGATACATTTATTTCTCAAAACAATCAGATTAGTCACGTTGCAGACAGGAATATAGTTTTAAAAACGACAACATCAGTGTAAGCTATTTTCCTGACCAGTAAATTTTGTTTACTTAGTTTTTCTTAACGTCCTATTCACATCCTGGTCTGTAAAATGAATTCTATTTTTGCCTTTAGCAAGTCTTCTAATGTTCATTACTAGCGTTTCTCACATTCAGAAAGAAAAATCAATGCAACCACGTTATGTGATGCATTTTAACTTTTTTTTCAAAACAATCATTTTTTTTAATATTGATATCCAGTGAGAATGGAAAATATATTCGCAGAGTTATGTCAAGAGGTTTAAACCAGTTTTGGTGATTAGGAATTGAGCACGAGGTTTCTCTTTCTTGACTGGGTTTGGCAATGGGGGAAAAGTGATTTTACTTTGCATATTTCCTTGTTGGAATTTTAAGAATAAGATTCAAATTAACCGACAATCGATGAGAAGGTGAAACCATTTTGTTGCTACCATTTTCTACCTTTTAAACAATACCTAAACTTTGTAACCAAGTATTATGATCGATGAAATTAATTTTATGATTTCATTTTGTATACATTCTTTCATACCTGTATACGTATTCGATATATTTCTCTCAATAATATTTTGTTTTTTAAAGTATAGTGAGTGATCAATAGATGTTCTTTGTTGGATCTCGTTTTTAATTCTACTTTGGTTTATCTGCTTGATAAACACCTTTTACAGAGAAATATTAAACGAAAGACAAGCTCTAAATTACACACCATGTGATGGTCATGAAAACATGAGTTTTCAAAGATAATTGTGTGTGAAACATTTTATAAATGTATTCTGTTGTTTTTTGATAACAAAGAAATAATAGGATGTCTAGGATGAGGACTTATTTACATTCGGGCAGATGTCCTTATCTATTTTGTTATCACAACATTTTGGCGGTTGTGCCCCCCAGACTTATTAGACATTTGCTGCTGAAGAATATATAACTCAAAACTGCCGTGATTATAATATTGTTTGTTAGGACTTGAAATCTTTATTTCTCGAAACAATCAGATTAGTCAGGTTGTCGAGAGGAGCGGTTTTGAAAATGATATCAGCGATTTGCTGAAACGGATAATCTTCAGGGAATTTCGAACTGAAACCTTTAATCTAGGTATTCACGTCCTGCTGTCCATATATAGAGATATCTAGTCTTGTTAGCTTTTTAGTACTGCTGTTCTAACACGCCCTATTTCCACTGTGTCTAAGTCAGTACTACACAGCTCAGGGATTGGATACGCAATACCGTCAAATTCACAAATCAACTATTTGATCCACTAGGCTATCTTCCTATGGCGGAGAAGTGACAGCAAAGGAAGTGAAGTGAAGCAGCAGCAGACAGGCAAAAGAATATACTTAAAGCTGTAAAATCTATGTTCAGAATTGTTCTACTAGATAATATATAGATGCCAGCAGACACGTTAATCCTAGAGGATACAGAAGTGGAAATATTATTACTATTAATAGTTTATTATACTATTAAACAGTTTAGTATAAATTTTATGGAACTGTCATTGTTAAAATTCCTCTGGGTGGGGCATTAGTAATTTGCATATGTAATTATCTCCATGCATTTTAAGGGTTGAAAGGTCGGTAGATTATGGATATATTTTTCAGGATGTGGATCATAAGATGTTCGAAATTAGTCTTTTGTGATATGTTCGAGTTCTTTGGCCATTAAATCTTATTTAATTTTTCTGTTTTATAACACATAAATCAAGATATTTTTAGTACATTAGGTATAGTATAAAATGGGAATAAGTACAATGGCCACATTTTGAATAAATCTTCATTTTTCTCTTTGAATTTGTGATGGAAATTCTCTTAAGTCATTTTGCAGTTTTATGATTTTTCTAGAACACAACGATCGGAAATTCCAAATGGAGTTTTGAGTGTGACCGTTTGTATTTGCTAAAATCTTTCTGGTGTACTTGTTTTGTTTGAAAGAATTGATAAGCAGGTTGGGAAAAACTTAAAACGCAGATATTTTTACGTCAGTAGCAAAATTTTTGTGTCAGTTGGTACCTAAACGGATTCGATCAGAATTTTGGATTGTGCTTTTCGTTATTTTGATCTGAGGTAAAATTATGGCAATCTCTCTCCTGCCGTTATTTCATTAGAAAGTTGTTTCACTCGCGACTCGTGATAGCTGCGCTGGACTTAATGCTGAACGAAATCATTAGCCCGTTTCCAATAATCTTTTATCTTCGTACAAATTCGGACTTCAGCTTTGATTTTATCCTTGGATAAGCATGGCGAAGTGAAGATAAATATGGGATGAGATAGGCTTGCAAAATAGCTCGGGCAATGAAAGAATCCTTGACAAAAAATTCAACGATAGTTTTTGAGAAACTGGACCTAAATTTTATATTTGATCGAAATTTTTCTTTTGTGCTAAAGTATCACAAAACTGTAGTAATTCAAACAAACTGTACCTTCCCAATTGAAAGAAATATCAATAAATCACAACCAAGGTACTACTTAATGTCCACACTGTGATTTACTGACATTACTAATATTATTACTATACTTGGAAAAAAAAAATTATGTTGCGAAATCCGATACCGTTACATGGAATCAAAAAGTCTTGCACGGAGCATCTGCAGAATAAACCAAATGGTAGTTGATCCGGCATCACTGACGTGGCTTAGGAATTGATTTTCTTAAGGAAATCGAATGAATGACCTGTGCAGTGCTAGAGAAGTAAACAAGTACACTTGATAGGACAGCAAATTTACCATTGAGCTGACTGTTTTGGAAAGCTCTTCAGTGTGCAACATATTGTCAATGCATGCATTCTCCTGACACAAAAAGAGTCCATACGACGCCATGACAAAATAACCCCAGAATACATTGGGAACTATGACCTCGAGTGTGCCTAAAAGTCATAGGAGCATTCGTCATCAGTTACCGGGAATAAACAAGCGAAGCTCATGTGGGATACGAACGCTTGGAGTGCAATGGTTATGAAACTTGTGCAAAAGAGCAGCCATGAGTTGATACTGATGGACGTTGAGGTACCTTGAGATAAGAACATTGCAAGTGAAAATACAGGTGTATCAAGAGGTTGAAACAGCTCACGTGCTGAAGCATGTGCTGTGAGCCGAGATATGATCATTATCACTAGACAGAAACATCTAAGAGTTTGTGAGTATATCAATAAAAGAACCTGTATACAGCCAAAAAGGTTAGGCATGCAACATGAGATTTAGAGAGAAGTATTAAATGTGAATTGAAAAAGTAAGTCTGATTGTTAATAACATTCTAAAACAAGATAAGAGCAGGTGGAGTAAAGATAAAGCAATACAATGAATATTGCCTTCGATTCTATCAGAACAACTTGTTTAAAACGAACTAAATTTGATCTTCGGTGAATTATATGTCAAAACACGCGAGGAAACTGGACCACCCGGTCCTTCCGAGTCAAAAATATTGGAGTAAAATTTTGTCGAATGACATCAAGCACAACGCATCTACATCATGTTTGCGAAAGGTAGTAAGGATTTCGGAAGAAGCCCCTGCAGGGGATATTGAAAAGATAGTTGGTAATTAGAATAAAGCTAAACCAGGCTTTGTGAAAGATTTAAAAAAAAAAACTAACAGGCCTGTATGAGAGGTTACAACAACATTTTCAAGGATGCTTAGATCAGGGTATGGTAGCAGAAGTGATAGTTAATTAATGGACAATGCTTACAATTAAAGACTTACGAAAAGGCAGACAAGCAAATACAAATCTATAGCTTACTTGCAATTGATATGAAAGTTGATAACAGGAATCCTCAAAGATTGGTGAAAATATTCTTTCTGCTGAACAGGAGAGATGTCGAAATTTTTCATGGAGTATTAAGGACCAACTTCGGATTGACAAAACGATTATTAAAAATTGTAGATAACACATGTCAAAGTATCTATGGCCTGGATATTCTATCGCAAGACCGACAATATGGTATTTCATTCATGGACCATAAAATGTATGAACATTTGTGACATGAAAATTTCACTGTTCTTACTTTGTTACAATTATACGGAACATCATGACTAGTTAGGAAAAAATTAACATCAAGAAAATAAAAACTTGGCGAAATGCAAATCAAGCGTGGGATTTTTTACGACGATTCACTATTCTCACTGTTATTTTTTTATCATGGCTACATTGACTGATTCTCAATAAAACGAAATCTGGCTACAAGCTCGCAAAGGATCAGAGACACTAACAACCACATTATTTATAATATTCATGGATGTATCTTAAATTTCAAGCTACCAATAATAACCAGTTTGAAAAACACCGTTAGGGCATCAAGATTTCACTTGAACTTGCAAAAGGGTGACGCGATGGAAATGAAGTGGGGAGTGGAATGGTGGTGAAAAATACAGGGATAGGATTCCAATGGGGAATCTATGAAGGGGGCAGACAACACTTGGGATTTCTACAGATGGACCAGATTCTCAATGACAAAAGGAAATCACAGATACGAGAGGAGTATATTCGATGTAAAAAAAAAAAAAAAGAAGTTTTTTACATCCAAGTTGAATGGTGGGGGGTATTTTGTTTCAGGCATCAATGTTTGTGCAGTCCGGATTGTGAGACATAGTGCAGGCATTGTTGAATGGACCAACAGAGGATCTGACAAACTTGGACCGAAAGAGAAAAATAATGAGAATGAACAGCTGCTTATGTCAGAGTACTGTAGATACCTACCCTAAAAAATGGGACAGAAAAAATTTCATAAGAATAGAGGGGTGCCAAACATCAGAATGAGTAGTTACGGAATGGCAAGGAGCGCGCTGAATGAAAAACATTGTGAAGGCAGAAAAGTTTGTGAATTACCGGAAGTGAATCTATGATTAGAAAGCCGAGGCATGACAGGAAAAGGACCTTTCAAGGAGAATTTGCAATTTCTCTGCCTCACATGACGTCTTGGTTATACCTAATATAATTGGAAGTGTACGGAGGGGATATGAAATAAAATGATAGCAATACTTCTATTTGCGACTAACAAAAATTTACATTTTTAAAATTGAACGTGTTTAAAAGCAAGTCGATTCTTGTGGAGAAAGTGACCCATATAAAAAAAAACAAAAAGAACAGTAGTAAAAGTTCAAAAGACTTATCTTAGAACCGATTAAGTCTCACAGATACGCAGCTCGCTATCGACGGATAAATTTATTAGCACGGTCACTCTTCAAGATCTTTTTGCATTAATGCAGGTATCTATTCTTGGACCTATTTTATTCCTTATTTTCATCAACGACCTTTCATGTATCAGTTCTTAATAGTATATCTGACAAGTTCGATAAAATAAAATTGGCAGGTGATCTTGAAAATGACCTTTAATCTGTTGATAACTGGGACAATAGTTGTTATTTTTAACGCGTCCAAAACGAAACTGCTCTATCGTAGGGAACAGTTTTTTGGTTTCCATCAGCATAGCTGATTCTAACCTCCATGAGGATAACTCAGTACTCTTGGTCTCACAATCGCCGCTGACATGAAATGGAACGATTATATTGAATCAATTGCTAAGTCTGCTGCTAGGAAAGTTGGCTCACTAAGTTTTTCTAGATCATTTTCTCACTAGAATCTATATTGCATTTTCATAAGTCTACCATTCGTCCGCGCATCGAATATTGCTGCCACATCTGGTCTGCACCGGATCATATCTGGCAGCAATATATCTAAATATTCTTGTCAAAATCAAAAAAAAATCTTTATTGGTTCTGGCTTGGCAACTCTGTTTTAGTTACTTTTCCACTGCCATAATGTAGCTTTCCTGCGCATATTCTATAAACGTTTTCATGTTAATTGTTCGGATGTGCTTTTCTCCATAGTACCTCGACTTCAAGAGTAGGAGTAGATCAGTAGCTATATCTGAATTTTACTGTTGAAATTACTAGATGTAATCGCAAGTTCTATGCTGATAGTTTCTTCTCTCGCACTTCACTCGTGAAACTCTTGCGGCTTCCTGTTTTCCTGTCAACTTTTTCTTTTAATTACATTGTTTTTTCCTTTTCAAGCATGGCTCTCCACAACTTCTAATCTCTGTAGCTCCAATCAAAATTTTTCCCTTATTACCCCTCCCCGTTCATACTGTCATCCATTTGCATAAGCTTGTTAGGTGGATTACACGTTTCCTTCGGTCCCTATGACTTTTAGTATGATCTGTAAATGTTAAATTCTCCAAATCTTTTTCCACACATGCGTTTCAGATAGTTCAACTGTCTTTCTGATTTTAAACACAAATCTCCCTTTTGTCACATTTTACTTAAAACTTGGAGTGAAATGATTAAAATATTACATACACACACATACACACACACACACACATATATATATATATATATATATATATATATATATATATATATATAAACGTATGATTAAAGGAAATCAAACGTAAATATAAAAATGCTAGTGAAATTTAAAATGCATTTTATGTTATAAAGTTATCATCTTAAGATATTTAAAATATAAAAAGCTATATAACATAACATTAAACTTGTTCGCTCTTTATATTTTATTTTTTTATAATTTCGCCGTTGTGTAGACAAAAAGCTTATGAAAATAAGCTCATCAAATTCATCAACAAGCATAAAAATCAAATATTAGACATTTAAACCATTGTAACATTCAAAACTGCTGATTATTTACTTATAATATTTGATTTTCATTTATATACTAAATTATTATTATTAAATATTAAACATATTTATATTAAAATGTTTGAATCCTTAAACATTAAAATATACCGTGACATTTTCCTAATTTTTAATTGGGCTATTTATTTTTTTATTTTTTTGTAATATCGCAGTTATGAAAAATATTTATGTAAAACAGAAACTTAGTAAAATAAGAGAGAGAGAGAGAGAGAGAGAGGGAGAGAGAGAGAGAGTTTAATTACACAAACATGCTTTATTTTTCTTTTCTCTTTTTCTTTCCTATTTCTTCTTTTTCCTTTAGAGTATCTAATGTTTGTCGACTATTAAACAATATCTTGTCGATAACTTTAGATTTAGAGAATACGAGACACAGAAAATGATACTTGATTTGATAATACATTTATATAATCCTATAAATATCGAAATATGATAATATATGAGTGCTGAAAAATTCTTGGTCTGGCCCACTTCCCAAATTTACTTTTATTACCGATTTGGGATATGAATCAGGTCAAACAATTTTCAGCACTCCTCAGTTTCCATAAGCCTTGATTTTGGGACAATTAACCTTTCGCATATGAAAAATTAAAAAACCTGGTCGGAAAACTCAGAGGAATAAATATGACAAACTCATGGCTTCTTCAGATGGCAATTCCCTTTTAACGTGCCTGTCAAGAATGCTTAAATCTTAAAAAAAAAATCCTAGTATAATAAAAAAAAAAAAGAGGCCTCTTCCTACCAATATTGAAATAAAAATTTTCCCACTCATTACAAACCAATGTTCGCGTTTAACAATGTTTTTATACAAACAAAAGTTCGAATTACCGATGAGATCGCCTCTTACAAGTAAAGCTAACGGCTACTTGTGAGAATTCGACTAGAGGTGGTTGCTGTAAACAACCTTCTGCAAAATATTAGGTTTTATTTGCTTCTGCTTAGTGACGAGTAATGAATACTTTTTGCTTAATCTTTTTAAATGTATCTTTTATAAACATTTTTTGAAAACGCTTTCCCATATTAACAACTTAAGAGGAAACTGGAGCGATTTTTTGAGGTAAACAGATTTGTAGGTAAATAAGAAAATCGTGGATTGAATATTTATTTCATCCCAATGTATAGTAAAGGTTTTACTCTCTCTCTCTCTGTGTTTGTATGTATATATGTGTAGTGACAAATATACTGTGCAGTCCTTTATCATTTAGTATCATATAATGTATGCTCTAAAAGACTAATATGTGTCTATGTGTTTCGTGACTGCCAATTTTACGAGCAAATTAAACCATCAACATGACTGCAGTTATTTATATTCTAATTTAATAATTGGGCTAATAACTGCTTGTGCCGATGTTCATGTCAAAGATGTTTTAATATAAAGCTTACGTTAGAAATTAGTCATTGAATATCCTTTATAAAATCCATAAAGAAGTACATATTGTGAATATTCCTTTAAATATCTAATTTCTGAAACAGCCTTTCTGCCGTTTCTCCTATTTCAGTGTTCCACAAATTTGAGAGCGAGAACTAAATATATTATTCAATAATATGATTTTTTCATATTGACGTTACACTAAACACATAATCATTTGTTGCTATAGTTATCAGATGGAAAACCCAAATTTTCAATGATATTTTTCTAAAAAGCAATGGAGAAAAATAATATTAGAGCATAATAATTTGAGTGAATTTTAAGATCCTAAAAACAGATTTTATGAAAGCAAAATATGCTGTGATTAGAATTGTAATGTGACGATTTCAAATCAGATTCAGATACATTTACGGGGATTAAATTTGTACTCGTTGATAATTGTATTGTGCATCTTTTAGAGTAAGTAATTGCCAATTAGTTAACTGGCAATTACTTATGAAATTACTTTATTAATCTCTGCTCATTAAGTTCCACTCCACAGAAGGGAATCAACTCGCAGGTAACTTTGGTAAAGATAAAAATTCATCAATTAACATTAAAAGATAATTCACTTTTCGTTTTGCAACAACTTTTTCTCATTGTTAGGATTATTATCAATATTATATTTGCGAAAGAATAGATTCAATTCTGAAGCTCAAAATCTTGAAATTTTAGCTTGCCGGAAAATTATTCTGAGGGTGTGTCATACTGAACTGAAATGCCAGTATCGACGGTACTGGGAAAGGGATCTTGTAGGAGATTTGACCATGCAAGAAATTGTCTAAAACAATTAAAAGAAATCAAACTGATTACCTCATCCAGACCAGAATACTCAAACTAGTCAATGTAAACAAAAGAAACAATTGCTGCTGTTTGGATTATGATTATCATTATTTATTCTGTAATTGACTTAGTCTTCTAATCTTTTAGTAATCTAATCTTTTATTCAACAATGCTTGTCAAAATGAAAAATTGAATTCAAGTCCTTAGTACAATTTCGTGTAGATAACTCTTCCGATCCATTTATGTCTAATTTCGATTCCTTTTCAGCCTAAATGTTTCATTCACTTTGTCATTGAGCGTTTTTTTTTTTTGCATAAACGTTGTTTGCTCTTCTGCAGTAAACTGAATTGAAACTTAACTTTAGAATAATTTGCTCTACGTATTATCAGGAATTCAGTAAGAGTAAACAACAGCAATAATTAAAAAAGTAAGGATTACTTTTTCATTTTTGTCATTCTACACTGTCAATTTTTATATTCTTCATCTATTTATTAAAAGTAACACCAAAATTACTATCATCATTACCACTTTCGTCCCTATTAGTATTGTGGGCTTTATTGCTTTTCGGATAGTATTTATTTTACATCTTACTCAAAGCAAAAATATTGCTTTTGTTTTCTATCGTTTTTGTCTTATGACATTTTTATTTCGTGACATGTTGATTTTTTTCCAACGTCTTATCCAAATGGTCGCATCCCTCCTCAAAATATATATAACGTTCTTCTGAGTTGGGAACGTAAGGTGGTGGTGGTGGGGAGATTTCCCGGATGGAACGGCCTTCCCATATTACTCTCATCCGTTTCTGTTATTGTTGGATGTTTTGTTTGAGTAAATGCCAGTGTGGATTGGGGCCCGAAAGAAGAGTAAATACAGACGACCGTTTGTTTTATTTTAATTTTCATGCCTTGCTTTATGTTATTGTGTAAATTCTGTTTCACTCGTTATACAGCCAGTCTTACTTTAGAGAATCAAGCACTTCCCAGTTCACCTCACTGTCTATGTGTTGGATATTTGGTTTTCTCTTCTCTCCAGGGTTTTTACAAATGTGCTTCCACTTTCTGAACGTTATAAATTCAGCTATAAGTTATATTCATCAGTATTTTTTTTTTTACAGACCCGTGCCTCTTTTATAAGACGACCATACAAAAATGCCAGTGTGTGTACAATAATAGGAAGTTTAGGGCTTTAAATATCCTGGACTGACTCACTTTGTACGATCTTCATTGTTCTTAAGAATCTGAGAACTCGTACGGCGATGATTAGTTGAACAATTTAGTTCGATCCTCATTGGGTACTTCATAAAATGTGGCTTTTAGCTAACCACTAACAACTTTTGTTAAATGATTATAATTTAACCTCCAACACCAGTCGATCATTGGTAAAATTGGATTTTGTGTGACGCAGACCCAATCTGATCTCGTTTTGACTTTCTACTGGATTCGAACCGTTCGCCACCCCACCTTTAAATGTCTACTGAGTAGCTATTCCTCTGGTAGCCAATGATCTTGTCTCGTCTCTAGACAGGATAGGCATAATTCACTCATATCTATTTATGGATCAGACTTGGTATTTACCAGAGAAACTGGGTTAGTTTGTGACACAAGGTCGGTTATTTAACGTGGGGAACCCGGGCGCGAACACTCGGACCACTGGTCCAAGTTTATTCAACCCCCGCTTTCGCGAGATCGAGCACAAAGTTTGTTTTAGCAGGACATAGCTGGCCAAGGCCAAGGGACAGATACTACAATTTGATCATAGTCTCTGAACCATAGAAGACATATAGTGGATCAGTCTAGCAGGCAGTACCACCTCCACATTTCACTAAAGGGAAAAAACAAAAGCAAAAACAAAAAGAAGTTACTGAACACGCATTGATAATGCTAATAGAATTACAAATACTTGCATCTACCGACGCAAAAATGTGCGTGTGTTCCTCACATTAAAAGACATTATTCCACATTTAATTTCCATGGGTAGATAGATAAATAGCACATGTCTGCCTTGTTTCTAATCAAATTTATAAATTTGATCTTTTTTAAACTTACCAAACTCGGCCAGTCCAAGAATGGTAAATATAGCAAAATTATAGAACGATACGAACAAACATTACGAATGTTATAAATATAAGATAGAATCAATTGTAATGATGCTCAGTGGAAAAGTATGTGAACGGCACTATGCAGTTCTCTGTCAAGAGTTGCATGGTCAAACCCAGATTTCAGTCATAAATAAACAATTTTAGCTAAAATACTTTACAGTTAGGTACAGAGAAAGAGGGAGCGATGGAGAAAAATGAAGAGAAAATAGGGACACGAATTTAAAAGCAAAATAAGAAGAGGACTAATGTTTTAATCTGATCATTTACATTTATTCTCAACTCGCCTAATTGTACGGTTGTCAGATATAGAGAGTCCAACTTAAATGTTTCTTCCTTCTGAAAGCCTCACCATTTCCTTATTTCATTCCCAAGATAGATTTTGTCTAGCCCGACCCAAAAGGATTAAAACGAAAACTCCTCAAATTCTAACCTCCAACCCTAACCGAAACAAAAGGGCGTGGCGTTTATTTATTCGGAACATTTGTAAGTATTTCGTCGAAGCCTAAGGATAAAACGAAGGACGAAGAGGAGGAGGTTAGCTGCAAAAGATGTAAAGAGTCTTCTGTAATAAGGATAAAATGGCAAGTAGGCATGAAGTAGACTCATAGGGTTTGGGATGATGAGGAATTTGAGTGTTTAAATTACTTTACTTATCTTGATGCCTATTTGCTGATGTTGTTTATTGCTTTACGGTTGAACTTTTGTGTTTTTGTCTCATGATGGTGTTAATGATTACCATCTTGAAAGAAAAAATTAATATATATATATATATATATATATATATATATATATATATATATATATATACATACACACACACATGTGTGTGTGATTTGACTGATGTGAATTTTTGTGTATTCAAAATGCGAGTTTACACACCTGTATAAATTTGTAAATATATAAGCATAACTATATTGTATGTACATGAGAACACGCGCGTGCGCACTCGAGAACAGGCGAGGAATCGAATGGAGAAAATTTCACGTTCTATATAAAAAGTGAATTCAGATTTTATAAATATACACCTCTTAAGGCTTTCGTTTTATACCGAGATGAAAGGAAGAATTAGTCGTACTGCCAAGAAATGCAATATGTCTTTCCAATATAGTACAGGAGTTCAAATAATATTTAACCTTAAAATCCAAGAAGTAAATAAACGAAAGAAAGAAAAACGAGAACAGTTAAATTATTATTATTGAAAAATATTGTTTCTTTAAAAGATAGTAAAAGTTC
>CAHIKZ030005070.1:1965000-2007500 GCA_903632075.3 Acanthosepion pharaonis
TGTCAGGCTTCCCAATATATATAGATATTATTTTTTCCATTAGATATTAATGATAAAACCATTTCCATAATGATTACTGCTCTCAAAGCTATTAACTTGTGCTAACTCTGATATTAATATGAAATCTGTCTTGAGGTTTGATTTGTTTCAGAGAGCATATATCAATGTTATCACGATCAACGTCTCAAGCCAAAAATTTCTGTTTTTCTTTTTACACAAATCCTCTAACAATAAATGTCCCGGTTCAATCTTTATGTGATTGGAAGCATTTGTAAATTTTTAAATAAGTTCCCAATTTTTAACGATTGACAACCGGAGCAGTTGTCAAATCTTTCATATTTTCGAAATGTTTTAAAAATTGGTGTTTATCGTAAATCCATTATGATGACGTCTCGCCCGAGGTGAAATACAAACGAAGTTCTTCACTCGACTAAATGTACATATAAATTGTTAAATATATGAACATAAACTGAAAATGCCTTTAGTTTTGAACTTCTTGATTTTGTGATAAGAGATTCTTCGAAGCATATTTCTTGTATGCGTATTTGTCACTGACCCGTCGAATTATCAGTACCTAGCAATTTATGTCTTAATATCAGCACAAATAACACATTGATCGGACAAAGAGCAAATTAAGGTACTGGATAATGTGGTAGTTTTATGCCCAACATACAGATTTTATACAGAAGTGGGCACAACTTTCTAAAGGGTAAGAAAAATCGTAAATGAAATTAGTAATGTTTAACGGGGAGCAGTTTGAAGGCATGCATTATTAATCATGGTGAGATTAGATGTTTTCAATGTTTTGTTACAGATTACTGATAACATATTTATCCCGTTCAACGAGATGTATTTCTACGTTTTCGTTACTGAATTCTGCTACAATTATAGTTTTTAAATATTAGCTTGCTTTATGCATAACCATGGCTTTTCTTGGGATTGATGGTACATAATTTTCCGTTGTCTTCTGTATGGTGAAGTTATTGAGACACCACCTCCAGCTAGTTGGCCTTTGATTCATCAAGAGTTCTTTTGCTCTTTGATAAATCTTACTTATAATCCTACAAAAAATCTTATCATAAATTTGAAAATCGTTACACGTTCTAAAGGACTTTTTATTCTACCTTAGAGCAGATTTCTCCCTTATTTTAACATGTGAGATTAAAAATATGAACAGAAAGTCACTATTCGTCTGGAAAGCTAAAGAAAGTAATAAGAAATTTTAAAATGTTGTTAGAAATGCTCTGAAAATTTCCTTGAGGCAACAAAGATGTGGTTCTACAGGAGGATACTGAGAATATCTATGAGCAATGCGGATGTTTTACGGAAAATGAAAACAAAAAGGACACATACTTAGAATCAAAAAGATGGTTTGAAGAATTTGACACAAGGACATATTGAAGGCAAGAGATGCAGAGGGAAATAGCTTTTGTAAACGGATGACAGAACACAGATTACAAACGATAGTAATCTCTCCCAGTCTCAAGAGACTTTTGTGGAAAGCTATTATCGCCCACATCTTGAAGAAAGATTTTTTTTTATTTTGCGACAACATATTGGAATTACTGAATCTCAGAAGAAAAAGTCAAGTGTTAGATATATACATATCATTCACTGATGACGATGACTGCGAATACAAGAATGATATTAGAAGGAATAGGATATTGACGTGATTATGATAACAGATGGCGTTTATGTTGTATTTTATATTGCGCTTATCATTGAAAGACAGCTACCTAGTCGTGCAAAACTTTGATGGGATGGTGAGTTTGATCCTCACTGGGTGCCCAACAATACTGCTCCTCAGCAAGTTTAGAACAAACAAATAAGCTTTCTTTAGAGAAAGAGTTAAAATAGTTTCGTCGCTGACAACGGATGTTATGAGTTTGATCCTTAATGTGTGCTTCAATGTTGAGGGAGGGAGCAATGGCAGTAGTAAAAGTCAGAACTTCGAATGTCGATTTTCAAGATTGGCTCGACTTGAACGATTGACGTAAGCCAGGCTTTTCATCCCACCTAAAAAAAGTTTTGAAACTAAATTTTCCTTTTTCTTAAATTTTTAGCTTTTGGAAAACATCTTTAGCGATTGTAATGGCAGTGCATAACTATGCTGATGACAATTATTTTATCATCTTAATAACAAGTCTGATCGGTTCGATATGGTCAGATTGGCAGCTAATCTAAAAAAAACTTGACTGTTGTTAAATGAGGCATCTGAAAACCCTTTTTCCTTTCCATTAGCATATGGCTGATACTAACCTCCAGGAGAGTGACTCACTGACTAAGTTTTTCATCTGACATGAATTGGAAAGAGTATATTGAATCAATTGCTAAGGTTGCAGCCAAGAAAGTTGCTCCGCTATGTCGTGCTAGACAATTTTTCTCGCCAGAATCAATCTTACATATTTATAAGTCTTCCTTGTACTTTTTCTATCAATACTTTCATGGTAATTGGTCTGAGGAACGTTTTCGCTATTATACTTCGACTTTATGAATTTAAGCACAGTACTAGATTGGTGGTAAGGTCTTCTCATTTTACAGTTGAAATCGCTAGGTGTAACCGTAAGATCTATGCTAACAGTTTTTCTATCGTACTTGCGGAACTTACTTCAGGCTTCTTTGAACTTCAAAAATCTAAATGCAATGTCAATCTTTATCTTCTGTCTTAATTATTGTCCTCTCTTATTAATAGTTTTTCTCATATTCTCCAAGACTCAGAAACCCCTTACCTCCTAGTGTCTTTATTGCCATTCCTTGGTGGTGAAATGATTATGAAACAAAACTCTTTATCATTTAGGTTTCTTTAATGTGTATTCCTTCCTTGATTGTCGAACTATTTTATCTTTATGATCATACATATTGAATAATTTCTGGTTCTTCTTTTTGTCGTTAATCTTCTTTTCAATCCATAGGTAGGTGATCAGTGAAAATTTGATAGACAATCTTCTATTCACACAGGAATCCCTCTGTCCATACTTCTGCTCCATTGTCAGAGTTCATTTCATGTCAGGGATTCTTACTGCTACTACTTTGGAACCTTGTACTCACCATTAAGCCTGAAGAGGTCGCCTCGATAAAAAATCAGTTTGAACTTTACTCCTTTTTAATGGGTTACATTATTTTGCCGGCTTGTGTCTGACTAAATGAATTGGTTTAAATATTTAGACATGGGGCTTTAATGTAGGGTGATGTAAGGTTAACAAGTTCGTCTCCCAAACCAACACGGCATCTTGGCATTGTCTCAGACTAAGATAAACTGAGGAAATAACCATACTTAAAGATTAGAATCGAATTTTCAGTTTGCTTTCCGAGATGCTATGAAGGACAAAAGTTTAGCATGGTTCCAGAACAATCTTTTTTACATGATTCCAGGCAGTTAATGCAAACTATTATTATACATAGCTTTAGCCATTGTTTTTTATCATAAAGCGAACATTTTCTGCGACCTTTCTTCGTTCGACTGATTTTCCCAAATCAGTATTTCTTATTACAACTTAGTTTTTCATCCACCTCCATTTTTTGGCTTTCCTAATTTCACTATCTTCAAAATCTACACTTCCATTTCTTTAATTCTTTGTTAATATTGTTATTTAACTTCAAGAATTTCCTTGGAATCTAAGAATTAGGCCAAGATAAAACACAAATCAAACTTAGAGGAAACATTAAAGAATGGAGAAAATTATTAAAAAAATAATTTTCTCCATTCTTTAATGTTTCCTCTAAGGTTGATTTGTGTTTTATCTAGGCCTAATTCTTAGATTTCAGGAATACAAACGCTGAAAATCAATAGATATTTTGGGCCTGTAATGTCTAATATTTAATGCCGCTAGTGCAAGGGAGATGACATATCACGAGCGATTCCAGATGGCAGTGTGTTATGAAAATAGTTGTTTGTTTTTGTTTTTTTTTTTCGAATAAATAATGCAAAGAAAACAAAAGGATAATCTCTGAATAATCTAGAAAAACTTTAAAAAACGACCCATAAACAGCTGTCTACAGAGGTAAACTAAATTAATTGGGAAAGATTCGCGCATGTTAACCCTCTCACAATAGTAACAATTTTTAATATGTATTTACTTTTGACTGCGTTGATAAAAGTTTATTACAGACACTCTTTCATCTGATCTAATCATCAAAAGTTACTTTCATCGTCTTAGCTTCCACTTTTGGAATTTCTATTTTTTCTCTTCTTTGGTTGTTTTCCCAACATCAAAATATCTTTTTATTTTTATTTTATTTGACAACAATTACATTTTTTCCTCCTGTCTCTATTCATCTATTTCTATTTAGTTTTCTTTACATTTCGTCCCAATATCAAATATTTATTCAGAGCAGAAAGATTTTCATAAAGAAATTTTCAGTGCCGCTAATATGGCGAAACCTAACTATAGCCTAGATAATCAAATTATTTTTCAGTTGTCGCTATTATCTGTTCCTATTTTTATTATTTCAATCGATATAGTTGCGGTAACATTCTTACCATTTGTTCTCTTCACCAAGCAACAAACGGATGTCTCGTGTGAATGGAATTCCATAGGAATCAAAAAGAATAACTATTGCTTACTATTTAATATTTTAAAGTCAACTTATACGAAGAACTATTTCATTAACTATACAGTTTTCTCATTTTATAATTAGATAATATTATCAGTTTTATCCCCATCTTTTGTTTCTATTTATTTTAATCCCCATTCCTTATCTGAATCCTGTACTTTGTTAAGGATCAAGAGAAGCTCAAATGTTTTTTTTCTTTTTGCATTGATCTGCTTTCTTCTGTCTTTTCTAAAACGATAATATCTAATAGAGATGACAGCCACACTCAGATTCCAGAGTTTGCCAAGTTCTTCAGCTTCATTATGCTACTTTTCCATTCCTTCCACTTCTCTAAGCTCACTGAATTGCTACTGTTTTCTACCCATTTTCTCTTCTTTGTCGACAATGACTTTAATAGATCTCATTGTTTGTTACTGCAATAGAAGCAGTTTTTCTCCTGTTGTTGTATTGTCTTTTATTCTTTTAGGCGTTTTTTCTGTCTCAATTCCCCACCTCTCACCTTACTTCGACACCCTTAACAATCTTTTACGTTGAACATATTTTTTTCAAGCCCGTTGGCTCACTATAAGATTTCACAGTGCAATTTCTCAATCGAACCCTCCTCCTCTTTCAATTTCTCTTCTTTCCCTACCTCCTTGTTCATGTTTTCACATATATTCCTGTCTCTTCGTTTATCGGTCTTAATCTTTATGATTCAACTCTTTTATATTTGGAATTCCTCTTGTCCGTCGGCTTGTCTGCCTTCCTGAGTCAGTATTACGGGTTCTGCTCCGTCTGAAAACAGATACAACCCCCCTCTTATGTTTTATGCCCCATTTGTAATGTCTTTTCTAGCCAGCCACAGCTTCAGTAACCCTTAGGGTTCTGATATTTATTGTTATCAGCATTTTTCATAATATGTGCCGTTTCGCAGTTGCCATGGCCTTTGGTCGTATTTGAACTAGCATTTCCCTCTGCGTGCCTGTAAAGAGTTGTACAATGTAGCATTCGATTCAGGAATAATATTAATAGAATTGAACAATATTAAAAAAAAGAAAATTACTGCTGTCCTCACTATCAATGCCATATTATCCCTTTAATGTTTTAATATACCACCCCTTTAATTCAGATAAACATCTTTTGTAAGCAGTCGAACTCATCACAGACGCTACTTACTGAAGACAAATGTCCAGTTATTCTATTCTGGGTCATGGTTTAGTTTTAAATATTAGGCATGTGTGCATGTAGGTAAATCTAAGGTTTTATTAATATGATATTCTCTTTCCTGAATAAAGGAGGCTGACTTCTTGTTACAATAGGAAGATCTTTTATGTCCCATCGAGAAAAAAAGTGAAATGTTTTTACCTAAATTTTCTGTTTGAAAAATTTTAAATCATAGAAAAGTTCATAGCACTGTATCCGTTTTATAAAAAATATTGCTTTGCAGACGGATGTTAATTTTCCAACCAATAGGTCTTTTTAAAGCATTTGCCTGAACAAGTGTCGCGAAAAAAATTTATATATATATATATATATATATATATATATATATATATATATATATATATGTGTGTGTGTGTGTTTTTTAACAAAAACTCGAAATTATTGACAGAGAGTGACACATACAACACAGAGAAAGAAATATATAGAGAGAGACAAAAACACACAGATTATATATATGTAGAGAGAGAGAGAGAGAGAGAATGCGTTAGTGAGTGGTTAGAACGTTATTGCTTGACCACTATACTATGGATTGACCAAAGCCTTCTTAGTCAAATGGGATTGACGGACTGCCCGGAAGACGTCGATGGTTTAGTTGTTTTAGTCAAAAGAAATCGTGTCTATTTATTTCAGCGTATTGCCATTCCTCAAACTGTTCATTATGACAGACTGCCGTACTCTCTCGCAGACATTACTAAGGTCCTCTCAGCGGAATTGCAGTACAAACTACAAGTTGGTAGGTGTTGAAGAAACATGTACCTGAAAATGGGTAACAGGGATTAGTTAGCCACCCTACCATACGGGCATACTCGCAGACGAGCGACGAAATAGTTATATGATTAAAGAATATCTAACACTTAAAATGCCATAGGTAATATTTTTATTTCATGAGGGCTCTAAAACACAGCAGCTCTCAATCTTCAAGACCTACAAACAAATGACAAATGAAATGGAAAAAATACATATTTCGGGTTAAAATTAAGAGCTATTGCTATCTTATTTAGAGAGTGGGAAAAGGCAGAGTGTTGACCTATTTTGATATACTGACCACAGTATGTAATTTGAGGGTGGTGGAAGGGCTTAAAGTGTATGAATCTGAAACAATCTCGTCCGTTTCTGTCAACGACCAAATTTTAATGCTGATATATTTCGTACAACAAATTATTTGTAAATAATATTAAAAGAAACATTTTTAAAGACATTGAAATTAGTGAAAAAGTTTTCATAAGCTTTTTATATAATTAACCAAAAAATATAAATTAAAATACCTAAATAATTTGAATTAAATGATTTATAATGAGAGAAACATTTATAAATGTTATATACCTAGAATCTTGAACTTTTATATCTTAGATGTATTTATCAATATTTAGCAGGATATGAATGTACATTAAACTAAGGAAAAGTTGGATAGAGGTTAATACCCTGTATTTCATTCAACAAATTCTGTATATAATATTTAAAAAGTATCTTGTTCAGAAAATTTTTTAAAGTTTTTTCGACATTAGCGAATTTTTTTTTAAATTAAATGTAAATTAGTATAAGCTTTTTGTATAATTAACCAAGAAATTTAAGTTAAAAACTTAAGACATTTGAATTAAATAATTAATTATATTCAGAGAAATATATTTATAAATATATTTATACCTAGAGTCCTGAACTTTTATGTCTTAGATGTATTTAAGATTTAGCAGGATATGAACGTACTTTGACTTAAGGTAAAGTTAGATCGGTGTTAATTCTCTAGTGTATATTTATTAATTAATATTTATGAGTTAAAGAAGTATTCCACATTAATTTAAAGGAGATACGTTTAACCCGATTACCGCGTAGCATCCAACTTTGTCAAAAAATGCATATATGTATATACACATATGTATATTCTTTCTTCACCCATAATATATGCACTGCAACAAGGATAATCATAATGGACATGTCACTAGTATAAAGAAGTAAACAACATAATTAAAAAATTTTAAAAAATCATAATAAAAACAAAATCCATAACGTGCATGCTTAACAATTTCAGTTAGCACCATATATTCGCATATTCCCATATATATATATATATATATATATATATATATATATATATATATATATATATAAGCACAAATTACAGATCACTAACCCTCTCAGTTTTCAGCCGTTCATATACACATGCATCCACGTATTTCTTACTAAACACAATATTCTCACAAACGGACCTGTATGTATCAAGAAAACCAAAATATGCCCATACACAAACACCTGCACACACACACACACACACACACACATATATATATATATATATATTCACACACATTTTTCCACAAGGAAATCCATATTCAATTAACCATACATATTACTTCTTATATAGATAACAATATACAATCACATCCCAACCATAAATGTCAGATTGCAATAAATATTTCTATGTGAACATATACAACATTAGCGCAAACTATATACAGATAGGAATTTCTATAATCCAGGAGAACGGGTACTTTTCTATATTTTTACGGCGGTGGTTATGTCTGCATTTTGATACGAATTCACTTCGTTGGTTGGTTTTGTTTTACGGCATATCATCCTCAATGGGTTATTTAATGTCGACAATCTTATAATGTTTTTTTCAAAAAAATATATTACTGGTAAAAAATTTTTTGTACACAGTATTTCTGGTATTAAAACTTATTTTTACACTTACATGTTTTGTCCCCAGTCTGGGGTGTTAGCTATTTGCTCATAGCTGACAAGTGCAACAACTCCGGGTCAGGGTGGGCCTGGAACACGAGCAATTAAGAGGTGGTTCCACGCTCCTCAAAACCTCCTGATCAGAGGCCTTGCTGTTGGACGTAGTTTATCATTTGACCCAGGACGCGGATCTAGTTTATAGTCATACTCAGGACGGGTGTTTACTTCGAAGGTTAAGCAAATTCTCCTGGTTTTATATATTCAATTTTAAGTATTTACTCCAGCAGACAAAGGTTAGAATGGTTCCTGAAGTTCTTAGTTGATCTTTTGATGTGAATGTTCACTTCAATTGCAGTTTGAGACCTTTGTCAATAAGATCCCAATAATTTCCGGATAAAGCTGTTTGGTTTTTGAAAGACCTATGGCTGAAGGAGTGTCTGTGATTATATAAAAGCGTTGCTTCAAGTTTCCCACAGATATTCCAATGTAGGTCTTCAGGTCTACATTTTCTTCAGGGAAAATCGTTGCTTCATATACCACGTTTTTAGATTTGCATTTACCGCCAACAGGACACTCAGTTGTCCTTCTGCAATTGCATGTGGGGTCAATATCACTATTATGAAATTTATTTAGTAGCTTACTATTGTGGGCTGAGATGATTTTCTCTACATTGTTAACACGAGTGTAACTATATTTAAGTGATTTTCTATTAAAAATCACTGATAAACATTTTGATGACAAGAATCGTATATCTATTAGTTTTAAGAACAAATGGCCTATATTAATATTGGAAAGTTTGCAGTAAGGTGGGTTGAACCATATGAGTACTTTTTCTGCTTTTAGAGTTTTTGAATTTAGGTTCTTAGGCTCATCCTGGTAGTGTAACTCTTGTTTAAACTTGCTATTTCTGAGCGCTTGATTGTATATAAATTTACTTCCACTAAAAACTTTTTTTTGTTAGAGAATAACCTGTTTATTGACTGTTTTTTGGTATATGTTCTATAAAATTTTATGTGTTTGATATTCTTTAATTTTGCTCTGTCTTTTGACAGAGGTCTCCTTGGACCTATATCCTCCTGGAAATTCCATAACGATATTGTATCATTACTAATATATATATATATATATATATATATATATATATATATATATATATATATATATATATGTGTGTGTGTATTTAAGTTATGAAAAACAACTTGGTAATCCGTATGGGTAGTCCCAAGGAGGATGAAATCCATAGAGCTCAATGTAAATCCAGAGCTAATATTTTAAAGAAATGGTCTTGAGTCCTTTAAAAGGGCTCTGGTGAAATAAATTATTATAATGGAACCTTAAAGTGGTCTGTTTTTCTTTAATATATATATATATATATATATATATATATATATATATAAAATTTAAAAGAGAGATTTATATGCGTATATGTGTATGTCTATATATGGGTTCAGATTGTTTATTTCTAATTGATGATCTACTTCATCAAAATCACAAAATGGTTTCTTTTATTATTTTCATATTATCCGAAATTATGAGAAAATCTGTGTATTGATGTTTTTTTTAGTTATTTCGGTTCTTCTAATGTAATGGCTGCCATGAACAATGCATTGTGTAACAACCTTATTAACTACCATCCCATATTCAGTTTTAGACTTAATCATGTTTAATAAACTTAAATAGTTGACAACTTCAGGGATTTAATTAGTAGAACTGAAGATGTTTTTTTCTAATTCGCTCGTCTGGGCATGAACAGATCAGCTTTGCATTCTTATAGAAGAATAAACTTATTAAATGCGACTTCCACATTGTACATACATAAAAGAAAATGTTTATTAAATAGAAACTTCATATAATTAATTTCCTATAACGTATTTTCTTGAGACTATTGGCACAATTGCGTAATAATCAATCCAACTGGAGAGATTAGGAAAGAAACATTTTATTAATACGTGAATGAAATTAATCTTCATATTTCTATGCTAATTCTCATCTACAAACATTAAACTTTTGATTTTTCAGAATGAGATTTTTAATTCCTATCTGACTACTGATTCCTCCTTTACTTAACATACATTATTCTCGATAGTTTGCATGATTTTGCATAGAAATTTGACTGTTTTCTGTTTAATAAAAAAGACTAAATTATGGTTTTCCATGAATGATGAAAGTGATACCTTTTAATTAGCTTAATAGCATCGAATCAATATTGATGGATGAGTAAGTGTGATCAAAGTGCCATTCTCCAATACTTTGATAAGGAACAGAGTGCAATGAAACACTATGTTTGTTAGAGTTTCCTTAGGTCAATAATGATTTATCTTTAAAAAATAAATTTTGTTACAAGAAAATAAAAGATTGATTTTGATTATAAATATGTAGTACGTGTTTATGCATTTGCGGTGTATCAGAAATAGTTTCGATTTTTAGATACATCGATAATTTTTCGCTTATGAGCGGTTAAATATAGGGCATCCTTCAATAACCCGAGTTCTGAAAGTTTTCAAGAGCTGATGCCAGAGAACTCTACCTTATGCTTAAAGCCTCATAACTGATATCTAATGGTTATCCGTTTTAAAGGTTAAGCACCCCTTAAAATACTTCAACCAGTTCGGGGTTGTAATATCAGATAGTTTCATTTCCTTCCACTTCCTTCAAGCAACCATTGAAACCCAGTTATGTTTCAAAATTGCCAAATGTTCAATTATATTCGCTATAATGACTCCAGAAACAAAGTACAGCTAAAAATAATGATAATGGTATATTAAAATCGATTTTAGATCTGTACATTAAATAAAAGATTTGTACAAAAGTTATTTTTAATACACTTTAATGGTATATTTTTTTATTCCATCAATCAATTTTATTTAAACCAAACAAATCCTTTATTTTTCAACATTGCCATAAAACTGATAAAAAATATAAATCGCTGACAGTTGGCCAGATTTTGAGTTTATCAGCACAGTCTTCTACAAAGTTAGATTTGCGTACGCTGCCACAATTAAATGTAGGACATGCCCGAAAAACGTTTATTTTGTGACACCTTTGCTTCGGCTGGAAATGCACGATGTATATTTTATCTGGGAAAATGTCTGGTTTGAAATTGCTACAAACATTTTAGAAAATAATCACTTAAAAATTAAAATCTTGTTAAATTGAAACAGTAGAAACACTATTTTTATGAGAAAGAGAGAATTAAAATCTAAATTTTAAATCAGTAAATATTAGTGAAAATAAGATCACACTCCTCTAGTAACATGACCTGAGTGTGTGTGTGTGTGTGTGTAATGCATACATAAATAGATGCAAAGACATAACACCGAACAAATTCATCGACAACTCACCATCAACCAGAAGTTTTATGATTTTCACTCATATGCTCTCACAGCGTTCCTAATGAAAAAAAAAATGGATCACTCAGCGGTCGTTGTGGCACAGACTACAGACTAACTATAATGAAAATTCATATACTAACAATAACTTAAAATGAACTGAAATAAGATGTTTATACCATGACAATTAGAGTAGTTCATAGATTCGAGTGATAGTGTTTCCTGTTGCAGCTAATTTCTAGGCACCAGAGAAAAAAATCTTGTCGACCAGCCTTCATTCTGACTTTTAAGAGATTATTGAAGAGCATGTACGATAAACTTTTAGTAAAACACGAAAATTAATCAAATGTAATTTAAGTAATTAAACTAAGAAGGGGAAAGAACGAATAGACAATAAAAATCCAATTATGATAAAACGAAGAACGAAAAGGAAGTCAATCCCATATATATATATATATATATATATATATATATATATATATATAGTGTAACCCGGATATAAGAGAGATTTTCTCTGGTCCCAAATTAGAGCCTGTGTTAATGTAAACAAAATAGACCAAACCCGGATATAAGAGAAACCCGGATATAAGAGACTTCTTCTCCGGTCCCGACAACTCTCTTATATCCGGGTTACACTGTATATATTCTAATCTACTATTTGTTACCTTTTATAAATACTATTTTGTTGATATTTTTATATAGCTTTTTTTTAGTTGTCACGTTAATTCAGGATGTACGAATCATGACTCAACAGATCCATTTTATGTATTGTGTGTGATATTTTCTGGAAAAGATTCCGTTGCCTCCTCCACATAAATTGCTCAGTTATTGAAATAAAGCAATTTTATGTACTGAAACTGATAATGACCTTAGCATTTAGATACTAGCATTTGAATAATGGGAAGTCAGCAAGATATTTTAATCGTATATTGATATAGAATTTTAAATTCTACTCAACAATGAAACAGAATTATGGATATGTAATAACAAAGAAACAAACAAAACAAACATCCGAAGCGGTTATGTCTAGAATAAAATATAAAATAGAACATACACATTGCCTGAAATGATATATTTTGAATATCTCACAAACTGGTTGTATGCCCTCGTATGTTGTCAATCAAAACGCTACTGAATTCACACGCATAAAAAAATACTCTCCTGTGGAGTATCCAGCCAGTCTAATTACTATCTTGTCTGACCTTTATTTGTGTTTTGTGTAGTAGTCTATCAGTATACCATCCAAATAGAATTCAGAAATGTCTCCTTGCAACTTTTTCAAAGGGAACAGATTTTAGACGATCCAAAACGTAGTACTTTCAAGTGAATTAAGGTGCCATTTCATTGATATTGATTGGCTGGATCATTTCCGCACAGAATTATATAACAAAGATTCTATCCTGCTCAAAAAATCAGTTGACGAATGTAATTCTGAAGGATATGGCTTTTAAAGCAAACAAATGTAAGATCACCTCTGGAAGAGTGGTTGAAATTCTAAATCGTTAAACGAAGTACACTAATTCATGGCAAAATATCCAAACCAATAAAATATCAGAACATGCAGCCAACTGTTTTACAGTGTATGTGCATTTGGCAAAATAATTGTCGGTTCCTTGTTGTCATCCACAAATTTACCAAATAGACAAAGTGAGTGCAATGCTGCTTACGTTTTCTTCGACATAATCCTGTCGTTTATCGCAAGGGTAGTTTTCAGGTAACGTCTCTCCTAAACGTAAATGCTCTTATACAATAGTCACCACCTCTAAGTCAACACTTTTGCAATAACAGATCTTCGTTGTAATCTATTATCGATAGTTTACCATAAAAACGAACAAATTAGGAAATAAACATTGTCAGAAAGGTTTTCGTTTCTCTGTCCATACACCTCACACCCTAACCCAAACAACAATTGACAATCACCAAGAAATATACCCCGCTCACGTCTTACCAACATGCTCAAAAAGAAGGCCACCTTTGACAAGAGCTCCACACGACAGCCATTCTTATTAAATACCATTTGTTACAGATGGGGAGTTGTCTTAGAAAAAAATACGCAGCTGCGTGCCAGGGGATTGCCAGGATAAAGAGAAAATTTAATGAGCGAGTGAAGGCTTAGAAATCAGGAACCAAATTAGAAAGAGAAGTCTTCCAGGTCAAGAATGGTACGAAAAAGTCTGCATAAGAAGAGATAAAATGCATGCAAATTTATGCAAATCGATTTGCTGGCTAAAATACCAGACCTTAATTATCCATTAGTGATCAGTACGTGTCTGCCTGTCTGTCTGTCCATTTTGTTTGTCCGGTGATGACGTCAGTGGTTGTCAATGGCAGGAAATTGAGAAATAAATTGTGTATGTGAGAGAGAGAGGGGAAATAGAGAATAGGAAATCATTGGAAAATATAGAAAAAGACAATAATTCGAAGATGTAAAATAGAGGAGCAGATGAGAAAAACTGAGAAAGAGAATCTAAAAGATCGAAAGAAGGAAATGAGACAAGGAGCAATGGAGACGACAAGTTTTAATCGTGAAAATAAGCGAGAAAAGGAGATCGTTGGGACATTATCACATATGCAAAGAGTGAAAAGAGGAACGAAAAAGTTATTCAAGAGAAAATATGGAAAAATATTAGACAAAAAGGAAATTCTTCGGGGGAGAAAAAATTGAATGTAAAAACAAAGATAAACTAGAAAAAAAATGGAAGAAAGCGAATAGATTATGGAAGGGTTAAAGTAAAAATAGTAAAAACATTAGCACCCTCGATGGTTAATTTTTAACTGTTTAAATTATAATCATAAATCAGTGGGTTGCCTGTTTGAACTGTTTATTAGGTTTTATTTAGTTTACTTTTCTTACGTGTTGTAATGTGTGTGCATGGCTGGGAATTTATTGAGGCCATGTCTTTGGGAAAGAAATGAATTTTAAATAAAACTCGCGGTAGACCAGTTCAAAAATCTCATTTTTTTTATGTCATTTAAGTAAAAAGATAAAGAGCATTGTAAGATGGGGTGAGACTTTCTTGTTAAAGAATGTGAGGATGATAGAAAATGAAGAATAGGATAAATACCAAGCAGTGTTATAAAAGATCGGATTGGCACAATGTAGTGTGTTCAGTTGATACAAATATATAAACATATTTAAAAAAAAAAAATACTGCAAACCATATCAGAAGAGCTCACTTGTCACTCCTTATTGATAATCCTTGATTAATGTATAATTTTTCATGCCGGAATGTGACCTCTTTTCCTACTATTACATCAAACATTTAAAATATTGGAGCGATTTTCTACATTCTCTCATCACTCTGGTGGAAGATTAAGGAATTCAAACACTTGTTTTTCCTCCAAACTGACCTTCATTCGATTCATTCTTAGTAACGAGATAAAACCATTTTCAAGATTAAAATGAATAATCTCACTATCTTGAAGTTGCTTTTGGGGAACATGATTTTGCAGGGATTAGCTTTAAAGAAAAACAGAAAAAGTCGAGTTAAAGTGAAAATATTCGCAAAAGTCGTTGATGAAAGTGATGAAAGAGAGCAAGGATAAAAAAGATTTAAGACAGGTGAGGGGAGGAGAAGGAAAAACAGAAAGAGGAAGTGAAAGACTGTCAGAAGGACAAAGAAACAGAAAAAAAAATAAAATTCAAAGAGAAAAAAAAAACAGCGTCGTGATAAGTTATGTATGCATAAGTAAAAAAAAAAATGAACGCGAGTGAAAGATGAAAAAAGAAAAAGATTTTGTGTATAGAAAAGAGGAAAATGAAAAAGAGAACGATAGTAGAGATAGAAAGGGGGTGGGGAAATAGCAAAAAGATTGCTATGGTTGGAAACGGAGGTGAAATAAAGACATTAAAAATAAATAGAAAAAGAGAAGGACTTAAAAACTCAAGATAAAAGAATAAAAGAGAATGAGTATCCACCTGTGAAAAATAAAAATAGTGATCATTTTAGAGAGAGAGAGAGAGAGAGAGAGAGAGAAATAGAAAAAAAGGGAAACTGAAATATAGGTTGTTGAAAAGAAAATAAGATTACAAAGAGATGATCGAAAAGAAATGATGAAAAATTGAGGTGAGATGCTAAAATGAAAGCAGAAAATATATATCAAGAGAGTAAAGGGAAGAAAATCGTGAGAAAAGAAACAGAAATAGCGACAGATGAGAACTTGGAAAATAATTATGCTAAAAGAAAGAGAGAGAGACATAGCAAGAACTGATGTATTATATTCTCTCGGCTGTAGACAGACATTCTGGTCACGAATTTACGACATTCATGTCGTGGATGACAAGAATAAAGACGTCAGATTGGTCGGGGCGTGGGAGACAAACAAAAAATAATGAGCCTATAACTGAATGATTTTCGAAAATAAGCAGAAGGCCATGGGGGCAAAAGCCGTAAACAGGGAACAGCAGGACATATCCACTCACAGATGGAAGGCAAGATGAAAAGAAAAGAGTAAGAAAGACATCTTTAATAGCGCCAGACAAGAAAACAAGAACGATTAAAAAGATGAACGAATGAAACGCATTCGTTCGTTTTTCGATTGTTCTTGCCTTTTTGTTTGGTGATGGTTACGGGAGCGTGTTCAAGATTAGATTAAAATTCGGGATTTTGATAACCTGGAGAAGGGACTCTCTTGAAGAATGTATCAATAAGATATTAAACCAACATGAACACTTACAATATGTATATAAATGCACTTATAGTGATATACTCACGCTTTATTTGCTTGAAAGCGCGTATACAGTTTAAACACAGCTGTTCTGAAACGAAATATTAAATTGCGCGGTATTAAATGTATTTTGAGTCAAAACATTCATTTAATGTTTCTTACGGTTTTCTTCCAGCGTAACTAAGAAATTTACTTAATTTTACAATAAACTATTAAAATATTTTCACTGTTTCTACCCGCTTAGAGAATATTCTATGACGTACGAAAGGGATAATGTGTAAGAGAAATTTTTATTGATTAAAAGTGGATGCTTCAAAATCTTATAAATCAAGGATGTACAACTTTTGTGAACCTTGTCGCGTGAGCAGAATTGGACTATCTCTATTCCCCAAGCTAGTCTGTTTCTTTTTTACGTGTTGAGGTTCAAATTCTGAAAGATTTGACAGTTTTCGGATTTTTCCTAACCAATGCAGTCAACAGATCATTTTTATAACTAAATTAGGTCATTTTGGTTTGTTTTAAAAGCTCATCTCTTGGACGAAATTTTGGTTTGTTTTAAAAGCTCATCTCTTGGACGAAATTTTGGTTTGTTTTAAAAGCTCATCTCTTGGACGAAATATCGAAAACCATCTCTGTATAGTTATGATATTAACAATACTATTATCAAATTCCAAGCTGACGTCTCGTTGAACTTTTGTTTCCTTATTTTAACTCATATGAGCAATCAACATTGTTATGTAGAGGCTACGAATAAAATTTTATAAAAAAGCTACTTAAAAACAAAATAGTAAAGAGGTTAGCAAAAAATAAGCGTTAAAATAATGACTTCTGTTAAACGTTTCTCACTTTTTGTATAAAGTCAAACCCAAAATATATTTCATATGGGACAAATACAAATAAATATAAATAAGAGCCCTTTAAATGATGTAGATGATGCCGAGAATACTTTGTTTTGCGTTCGTCGCATGTTTATTTATTTATTTTTTTGATTATACATTTTATTAGTTGATTTTTGTCAGACTCGCGCGCACATATGAAAATAATAGCATGTACTTGCACAAAACAAATTGAATTTCAGGTAGTTTGGTTTACGGTATATCAACCTCAATGGGTTATTTAATGCCGACAAAATTTTTATTGTTGGTAATATTTTTTTTCTCAAAACTGTATTTCTGGTAATATTTTTCCTTCCAAAAATATATAACTAACAATTTTTTTTTTCAAAAATGTATAGTTGGTAATATTTTCCAGAAATACATAGTTGATAATATTTTTTTCCAAAAATGTATTGCTGCTAATAATATATTGCTGGTAATAATCTCTTCAAAAATCCATTGTTGGCAATAATTCTTTACAAAGTGTTTCTCGTAATAAAACCTATTTTAAAACTTTCACAGTGTTTTAACCCCACTTTGGGGGTTAACTATTTGCCCATAGCTGGGACACTAACTGGTTCTACCACCCCGGGTCAGGATGGACTTGGGAACATCAGCAATTAAGTGGTTCCACACTCCTCAAAACCTCCTGATCAGAGGCCTTGCTGTTGGATGTAGTTTATTGTCATACCCAGAACAGGGATTTCAGCTAGTTTCCAATGGAAAAAAAACAAAAAGTTATATTTAACAGAACACATCTGCTCTGATTTTATTTACATTTTTTTTTCGGTATCTTGATTAAACGCCAAATTAAATGAGCTTCATATGAAATAAGCCAACAACGATTAAAATAATTTTGAATATTTTTATCAGAACAGAATCCGATAAATTCATGGAGATTGTAGATTTAAGAATAAAAGAAAAATCAAAGAAACAATAAAAAGAAACAAAATACATTGGAATAAAAAAGTAAATTACTAAAGAATGATTTAAAATTAATAAAACAAAGAGTGTTCGTATTGGCGATGGCGATAATATTGGCAGTGGCTTTCGATGCTCAAGGAAATGTATGTGGTCAGGCGTGTCACCCAACTACGTCAAGACCTCTCATTGCTTTCTCTTTCCTCACCAAAAAAAAAAAAAAAATATCCTGCATTTCATTTATATTCAATAGTACATCTGTAGTCTCCTATTCCCAAATGACAAAGCTTTAATTTTGTGCGTCCCTCTCAATTAACGCCCAGCGTCAATTGCCATAAAAATGTCACCCAGTACCCGCATTGAAGACTTTCTGAGCATCCCAGTTATGCTATTGTGCATATTATGTGCCTTGACACTAAAAAAGACGCAACTGAAGTGGGGGGGTCAAATTCAATTGTGTGTGTTTTTTTTATAATGTAGTTAATGTTAATATAGAGGGTTACTTTGGTTAGATTTTCTTTAGAATTTTAATTTTTACGCAGTTGTCAGCTTCATTATGTATGAAATTTCAATCTAGCAAATGATGCAAAGGTAAATTTACTTCACGATTTAGTTGTAACATTTCGAAATTAGTATTTTTAGAAAACTATAACCATCAAATTTTCTGAGACTGCATAACTGTCTTGTTATTCATATGACAACTACTTGCTTTACGATTACGAGGCTACTTTGTTACTTAGTGTCATCACTGCCATCATTATAAAAGAAACGATCAGCAAAGAACTAAATTTTTGGATACGAGATTTAAAACTGTAAAGTCGTTATCAATAAGCTCTTTGTGCCGTGTCCTTTCAGAACGTTGCTGATTATAGCTCTCCACAATTTCCTGTCAAATTTCGGAATTATCGAATATTACTCTTTATGGTCTCCAAACAAGGAGTCTTTTTACACATAGCAATAGACTTCTAGTTTTATAACAATACCAATTTCGAAGGAAAAGATAAAACAAACATTTGCACTACAAAAAATAGAATGAAATTTAATTCTTCGGTTGTTACTGCCTCAACAAATAAATCTTAAAACTATTCTTTCTTTGTTTTGCTGATATAATTGTAATAGTGATTGGTTTCTAATAGTAGAGTGATCATGAAAACTGTATATATTAGAGTCATTGTGTCTTCAGCCCTTATTAGATTGATGAAATTCCAATCAGTTTTTTTTTTTATTTTTCATTAAATTACCCATATATACATACACTCACTCAATCATGTAATTTGAATATTTTATATATGGGAAGCAACCTTTCTTTTATACATGTTTTATTGAATATGATATGAAGTTTAACTTTTTTCTAATGTTTTTTACATTTTTCCCTTTTGGAGGTGAGCTAACAGTGCATAAATTGTCTGTAACGATTGTCTCAAGCGCTTTTGACGAATTCATTAGCCATTTTCCAAGGATTCGTTTTCTAAGTTGTATTGCGTAGAAGTAGAAGTTCGAAGTTGTACGAGAGAAATGCAGTTGTGATTTCATATCTGTAGCAATTATTTAGTTATATGATAACACTAAGGAATCGTATATCGCATGAAAAGGACATTTGTGGAATTTGATCCAACATACACCGACATTATGCACTGTCCCCCCACGACACATCTGCATCTATTTTTTTCTTTTTATTTCTACTCATCCCGAATAATACTGACCTTTGACCGCTGCGCAAGTATAATCCGTTTTGTGTTGAACAAAGAGAAGGAAAAGAAAAGCTTATACAGTCACATGAGCAGTAAAGATTACTCGGTTTATTGTTATTTATTCATTACCTTATTAATTTGGGAAACAAACTGAATAAAAAGGAGGACAAAATGAACTCAGATATTAAGAGTGGCCAATGTAAAAATAAAAACGGACAATTACATTTCTTTTAAACTGACGCCCACCAGCAAATACAAAAGTAAAAATGGACACAAAAGTATGACTGAATAAAAATAGGCCCAGATCAAGATTTTGCTTTCCTGTAAACAAATGCTTATAGTAAATATATTTGTTGCGTTATATAAAGAAAATTTTACAGATAGACATTTGTACACCTTTAAGAAAAAAAAACTAAATTACTTGTAAAAAGATAAGATTTTTCAAACATCCGTGCCTAAGTAAACTTCACAAGTACGTCTGACAATAGAGAGTTTAAAGCTTGGAGACTGTGATATATATATATATATATATATATATATATATATATATATATATATATAAGTTTGATTTAAAAGAACCAACAAAATATGGTTAATTTTTTATATTTTTCCTATTTTCGGATGTGTGGAGTATTGTGCTCAGAGTTGTGGATAAATTGGACGAAGTTCATATTTTGTTATTTTTGTTCAAGTAATTATGACTTTCATAGTCATTATCAAGAACCGATATGGTGTCTGTGCAGTAATTAGAATTCTTGTCTTCGTCCTGGTATTATTTGGGAAGCTGGACATTTGAAATTGTCTAGCATGACGTCATGTATAATAAATCTTGGGAACGAGACAGCTCAGAAAGAAAGGTGTATTTACTGAATTTTATTTTATTAATTTTTTTAATTTATTTTTAATACTAATATGCATATTATATAATTAATGTGCGTACATATATTAATATTTAAAAAATACATGGCATTCTTTTTGTGCGACCTTGTTCCCAACAGCCATTACACATGACGTCACGTTATACCATTTCAAACGTCCTGATTACCAAATAATACCAGTATGCAGACAAGGGAATTCTAACTACCACATCGGTTATTGATATTAACTGTGAAAGTCAAAGTGACTAAACAAAAATAAAATAGTAACTTTGGACAGTTTATACACAACATCGCTGCTTATACTCAATCCATGAGATCCGAAGGTTGAAAAAAAATATCATAAAAAACATTAGACAGACCTTGTCGGTTCTTTTTAATCAAACTTGTTGCCTCAATACACACACACACACACACACACACTCATATAGACACACACTGTTTCATATAGACACACTCTCTCTCATATAGACACACAAACTATTATCCGTTTTAGGATAAACTTTAAATTCATAAAATGTCCCAAGGAGATATGTACTCATGTTGGCGTGCATTCATACAAAAATTCTTTAAGTGTAGAAGTAATTTTTAAAAAGGCTATAATTTTACAAAGACTTAAATTGTCACAAACGCTTATAGTCAGTTTTTTTTTTTACGCTTTACCTGGTCTACGCGACAAATGTAATGTTTTGTTACGATATTAATTTTAAAAAAAGCACGAAACACGTGAGCACAAATGCACAAAAATATAAAAGGAAAGTAACGAAACATATTGCATTGGCTTATGTATATGTATAGGCTGTAACATAAATTTGTGAACTGTAAATTATCAGGTTTTGTGGAACGAGAGAGTGAGTGGAGTGGTTTCTCGTTGCATGAAATATGCAATATTAGTGGAATACCGCAGATCTAAGGAGATCAATTTTCATAGCATTTCTAAAGGAACTGGAGACTAATGCGAGCTTCAAATAATTAGTCCGAATAGTCCCATAGCAGAACTAATAATTAGGTTTCTAATAAATACAGCTTGAACCATAATCAGAGAGGAAATTGAGTAAATAAAATGTAGTTTTGTTTGCTAGACAATTAATCAGAGTCGGAATGCTATCAGAACGAGCAGCAGATATACAGAAATAGCTATAAATGTGTTTCATAGATTAAACAAAATTATAAAGTATGACAGAACTTTTTGAAATGTTAGAAAAGTTTGATCTACATGGAAAGGATATAATTCACAATGTTTATTGGGTAGTATGCAAATAGATAAAGTTAGTGCACCAAAATAAAAAGCGGAGTGTGACAAGGATTTATTTAAACTATACAGCGAGATGACGCTAGAAAAATTAGAGTACCTACCAACAATCTGCTTCATACATTTTTGTTCTTAATAAAAGCGTTAGCCTAATTCCAGGCAAAACAGGTTTAGAAATGGAAAATATTGAAACCTATTATTCGAACTATTTACATTCCGAATATTGTCCTCATCTTTTTTATTACAGCGTTCAAGCCATCATCAGATTCAGGTAATCTACAGCGAATTCCGAACTAAACCCTTTATTTAATCTACGGAGGTAGACTGTCCTCGCTCCACTGCCCATGTTTAGGGATATCTCATCACGTTCATATTTTTATTACAGTTCAGTTATTGTTTGCCCTGTTTCCACCGAGTACACATTGAACACACAATTATTACGTCATCAAATTCACGAAAAGCAAGAACAAAGCGTTACATTTATGCGATATATTAAGAATTTTGTCAAATATTATTCTCTATAGCAATAAACATAAAATTTACTTTTTATAATTTTTGTTCTAACTTTAACGTTTAGTTTTAATTTTCCCGTTCTTCCTAAATAGTACGTAACCTTTTCTGTTGAGTATTACAACAGACATTGAAATAAAAAAAAAGTTTGCTAATAGTTGCTAATTATTGGATATAAATAAATTCCTTATAAAAATGTTCTATTTTGTTATTTAGCAGTAATTTAGGTCTCTACATATCCGGCTTCTATCAGGCCTTTTATAGATATCGTCTCGACATATGCTTTCCTATAATTTGGTAAAGTAAGACTTTCATTCAACTTCTGGGGATATTGTGAATAAACATCAAAATAGTAGCAAAATTAATTTGTTAATGAAACAGTTTTCAGCGTTTACCCTTGATGACTTCCTGATGCAGAAAATTAGTGATATTTTATTGGTACTGAATTTATGATAATTCAGGAAAGAACCTGGGCTCGGAAACCACTTTCTGTCTTTAAGATTGTTAGATTATTTCTGTTTGACTCTCGATGTCTTGGCATCTTTACAGAAGCTCCAATATGGGCGTTTAAAGCATTATACACATGTGTTTCGTTAAAATTCTCTTTAAATACATCCTTTCATCATTTTTAGATCATCTGGAGAGGTTCATTGAAGTTATTTCAAGAAACCTCTGTAGATTTACATGTGCTATCTTTGAATACAAATAAAATAAATCGCTGTTAAGTTTATACGTACTTGTACACACATGTGTAGATATTTTACATATGTTTATGCCTAAACAATCGGACACCCATAATTGTATGAAGTTTACATAGATATGTTCGTATTTTTCTCTTCCACTTCTACATGTTCACGCGAATTATGTCCTTTTTTGTTGTTGTCAACTACTTTTTTTATTCAACTCATTTTTATATTATTGTTGTTAATCTTTATATTTACTTGTTATTCATTATTATTTTTCTTTTACTTTCCCACTAGCTATCTTTCTTCACTTTTACTACCCACCTTTTATAAAGGTTGTCAAATTCGCCGGTAAGCAAGACTTGGGCAAATCACATCTTTACAATGATCACATCTAATGTAAACAGCATATTACAGTGACGTCTATTTATAATATATGCCCCCCACCCCCTAATCAAATAGGAAAAAAGGATTTACTGAGGTTTCCTAGTATGCTGCTTCTTTCTTCTGAATTTTGATGCATGTCAGATGAATCATTTGTATTCCTGCTTAACAATTGTTTTATAGTGTAAGAAATTGGCATGAAGACCTTTGTCACGTTTCATCACCTCTGTGTAGCCCATTAGAGAAATGGTGAGAATCAAAATGTTCCGGTTTAAACAAACTAAATAATTTATATAAAGATTTAGATGTTCATGGCTTTCTTGACATTTTGAACAGAATAATGCTATTTTTAATTTGTCGTTCTTTGCAAAAGGGCGATTTTTACAATTATGAAATTTTCACGAATATGCAAGTGGCAATTTTATATAAAGATTAATTTCTTAAAGAAAAATAAAGAAAAAATAAATTAGGAGTTAAACAAAAAAAAGATAGTAATTATTCTCCCAAATCTACGATATTTCTATAAACACCCGGAGTCTCAACAAAGTAAACAATGAAAAACTGGAAACGAAAGAAAAAAGGTTTATGCAAATCTTGGAAACATTTTAGCTTTATTCATATAGATAACAACAGTTTATACACGCGCACGCACATATAATGGACTCTCCCGTCGGTTTCGACGTATGAGGATCTGACAGCTTATTGATTCAGTTATGAAATTTTGTGCGATAATCTTAAGTGGCATTTAAGACCCGCTAGTGATTTACAGAGGAGGCCACATATGGAGCAAGTGTGAGGATTGTGAGATGAGATCACTTTTGGATTGGCTGACCTTTTAGATCTTGCTCTCACTTGTTGAAGATGATTCAGACAAGCAGATTGAAAATTGCTGAGTCCACTAAAACACGTTGATCTCCATTCTACCCGCTCCAAGGCTAAGCGCTCAGGGGTGTTATGTGGTATATTGACTGCTGACAAGTTGCTTTTCAGCTTGTCTTTGTATCTTAGCCATGGGTGTTCTACATTCCTGTAGCCCTGATCTAACTGGCTGTACATTAGGATCTTGGGTATCCTGTCATCAGACATTCTCAAGACATGACCAGTCCACCGTCCACCGTAACTGAGACTGTATGAAAAAAAAGTCTCGATTCCTCCAATATTACACCTGTTTAACAGGTCTACGTTAAATGTCCTATCTTGAAGCTTAACTCCACAGATTGCACACAGACA
This sequence comes from Acanthosepion pharaonis, assembly GCA_903632075.3. Taxonomy (NCBI): domain Eukaryota; kingdom Metazoa; phylum Mollusca; class Cephalopoda; order Sepiida; family Sepiidae; genus Acanthosepion; species Acanthosepion pharaonis. The sequence goes on from CAHIKZ030005070.1 coordinate 1,989,852, forward strand.
GCTTTTATCCAGCTGGTGTATATGGTACCTGTATGGATTCCACGACTTTGAGCAATCCGATGCATGATTTCATCATCTAAAGTTCCACTGTAGTCGACTTTGCTACCAAGATAGGTGAAAGACTTTACATAGTTCAGAGCTTTGTCTTCTACTTTCAATGGTCTCTCTGGAAATTTGTAGGCTGGTGGTTTTTGTTTCTCACCACGCAATTGCTTCGGAGTAGGACAAGGTTGGTGCACAACTTCAGTTTTCTTTATGCTAAGTGTAAGACCAAATGCTTTACATGCAGCAGAGAAACGGTTTATTAGATGTTGGACCTCCTCAAAGGATGTCACTACAAGAGCCGCATCATCAGCAAACAACAAATCACGAATAATTTGCGTACGAAGGTGAGTCTTGGCTTTGAAGCTCTGATGATTGAAGAGACCACCAGTTGTTCGAAACTGAAACTTGACGCCACTGTCTGTGTCTGCAAATGCATATTTCAGCATCATCGAGAAGAAAAGGGCAAAAAGGACGGGGGCCATGACACAACCTTGCTTGGTGCCATTTGTGACATTAAAGGATTCCGACATTATCCCATCAGACACGATATTAGCTTTCATTCCTTCATGAAAGGAGATGATGACCTTTAGCATGTTTTTAGGGATGCCGAGTTTCAAGACTTGCCAAAGAGCCTCTCGATTCACAGTGTCAAAGGCCTTCGTCAAGTCCACAAACACTCCTGGTTTTTCTCGCGAACCTTCTCTGCAACTTGACGAAGAGAAAATATCATGTCAATGGCGCCATGACCCGACCGAAACCCCCACTGCGATTCAGGATAGATGTCGTCAACAAGGTGTATAATGATTCTGTTTAGAATCAGTCTAGCTAGGATTTTGCCTGCAAATGAAAGTAGTGATATCCCCCGATGATTATCACAGACACACCTGGAACCCTTGTTTTTGTAGAGGTGTTTGATAGAGGCGTCTTTATAATCCGGTGGGACACAGCCTGCCTTCCATATCTCCACAAAAAGATGTAACTTTTTACCAACTTTTGACCACACTTCGGTTGGAATAGGATCCTTAGGAGTAGGGGATTTTCCAGATGAGATTTGCTTGATGGAGTCAATTACCTCTTGATAAGTAGGTTCAAAAGACAACTCCGGAATTTCAGGATTTTGCTCAATTGATGTGATTGCTTCCTCATCAGTAACCGAAGTGGTGTTTAAAACAGTTTCGAAATGCTCTCTCCAGCGATTTAAAATGTCCGACTTATCCATCTGCTGTGGAGATAGGAGCAACACCACTTTTCTGAGGACCGAAAAGGCTCTTGAGGCCAGCATAGAAAGCCTTTAGATCCTTTCTTTATATACATACACACACAACTCCCATCAAATTCAACGCATGAGGGCCAAGCAGGTCAGTTCCTAGGAACCGACAGCCCGATACTAGCACATGCGATTGATTATAGTGGTGAAGGTTTTGTGCAGAACCAACCACACTTTTTGAATAGCCGAATACAGAGACTTGGTGCACGAACCTGCCACAAGGTCCCTCCACGACCCTCCGCTGATTTTCAATTCAGAGTTATCCTTCTCCTACACCAGTTGCCATCCAAGGCTACAGAAACCTGCTATCTACCCATACCTGGAGGGGAGATATATATATATATATATATATATATATATATATATATATATATATATATATATATATATGTATATATGTATGTGTGTGTGTGTGTGTGAAAAGTGTATATAAATATAAATAAATATAAGTATGTATAATTATTTATATATTATATGCATGGTACTTATTAGAAAGGGCTCAATATCAGAGATAGAGCTAACATATATATATATATATATATATATATATATATATATATATACACAATTACTAAACACTTCTAGTAAATATAGATTAAAATCATTAATTATATCTATATTAATCTGAATTATAAATATATATAATAAAATTAATGATTTTAATCTGCTGTTACTAAAAGCTTTGGATTTCTGAATATTTGAAATGAATACAATCATGAATTCGATATACTTCGTCAGTAGCTTAAACAATTAATGTAATTTTCAGTTAGTGTAAAAAAATTGATTCTAGCAGTATTGGTGATTTCAAAAAATAGTATTTTACATTTATAACAATTCGCATAAACAAACGAAATACAATTAAATTTTATTTTTACATTAAACTGATTATATTTATTTACTTTGAATGGTATGAAATATACTGAAAGGTTTCCAAGTCCAATCTGGTGGACAATGTTAGAGAAATCTTAACAGTGCCTTTGAACATTGTGTGTGTGTGTGTGTGTGTGTGTGTGTGTGTGTGTGTGTGTGTGTGTGTGTGTGTATTATATATGTATTCTAAGAATTGTATGCATGGCGACATCCAGAAACCTCACTTATAACAAATATGAGAAGAAGCACTGTGTGTTTGTTCACCATCAACGAAAATTATTTATTACAAATTACTTCAGTATTATCATGGATCATTATGCTCATTTGAATAACGCACTGAAAGGCGAAAAAGATTTTTTTCTGGAAAAATTACTCCGGTGACTTTGCTGCATGAAAACAGCAGCCTTCTTACAGTAAATGCAACCTTACAAATTATCGTGAAGCTAGGTTAACAGGTTCTTCAGACTTGTCACATTCCTTGTTGCAATTCTTTCTGACCAGTGGTTTCAACAAGCTATAAACATTAAAAAATTCCCGATGAATTAAATTAAAACTAGGATTTTTTATCACATTATACGCCATCTATCTGAATGATGGCGAGACATCATTGAAAGTCAAAAAATATTTTCATGACAGATTAATATTGTTATTAATTCATATTGATGAAAAATTGTCAAAAAATACTGAAACTTATCAAGCAAATATTTACGTTGCCCTATATTTATCATGGCATACCAGTGAATTTAATTTTCATTTTAATATTATTAAATAAATAAACCCTTCAGTGTGAAAAATTCATTAGATATCAAAGAAATTTGAAGGCATTTATGCATTTGTGAAGCATATGTTTTATAGGTGTTTTGAATAAGTCTTTTAATTAGTCGTCTTGTTTAAATAGATTCAATTATCAACTTCCAAAATGTAAAAGACGGACACAGGTAATTCTTTTATGAATAAGGATTTATCTAAAGAGCATACAAGATTATTACTCATTTCGAAGGTCCGATCAAACTGAATTAATTAATTTCTGATCTGTCTGTCAACACTATACTGCTGTATTCATTCCTTTTATCATTTAACGGCGTGGCAAACAATAAAAGACATTTATGTTTAAATATATAGTATGTCCCGAATATGCATACATTGGTTATTGTCAGACCAATTTAAATTACTATCATGCTTCATTAAAGTTAAAATGAATACTTATATATTTTTTTTCAATATTTTAGTTCTATTTCTAAGCAAATTGTATACAGAAATAGGCTTGATCGTATGGTATAAAAATAAAATAATGGTACACTTATATCACCGAAAGACGACAAACTTGAAAATATCCAACCATACATACACTGATATATTCTTACAAATTAGTGAAGCTTATGAGTAAATATTCCTGTTGATAATGGATTCTTGCTAGGCCAAAATGTCTTACGAAATTGCATTTATTATTATTTTAAGAAAAATGAATGAATGTACGAAAAATGGTTTGGAGATGGTCAATATTCCAATGTATGGTTGGAAAACTGAAATTAATAGCTATCACATGAATACATTGCACGAGAATAATTTGTTATACGACAGTAATGTCAACAGATACAAAGAAACTCCTGTAAAATAAGCGAATACAAATTATTTATTCTGTATTTGTTATGTTAGCCGCTTTGATGTGTGACTTCCCCTAGAGTTAAAAATAAATACTGGACTTTATTCCTGTAGGTGTTTAGCTACTTAAACGTTGGGACTGTGGTAACTTGTGGGACTTTACAAAAACGTGAAATGCAAGAGACCAGTTTTACCTAAATAACAATAGGGAAAGTGATTTTTCACATCTCCTTCCAAGGAAGTAAACGGTTCATTCAAATTCTGTTCCTAATTAAAGCAGTAATCAATAGATGAAAAGTGTTTGGAAATAGTTAAGAGAATATATGTAGCAACATTTAGCGTATCTTTCTTTTGGCGATCAAGCAAACGCAGTTACAAATTCAGTTGAGAAACTCTCACCCACAATATTCAGAGAATGTTAATTCAATTTACCATTTATTCTGTTCATTCTAATTATTCTGAATAAAACATCCTTTGCAGGACTGTAATTGGTACCGGGAAAACTAAGAAAAAGTTAAATAAAGTTAATATAAAAAGAAATATTTTAACTTAAGTTAAATAAATACTTTACAAGCACCCACGCACGTTATATATATATATATATGTTTTCAATCTGCACATCCGCTTTCGGCTAGTCTTTTAGCCATTATCAAGTAGTTTAATTTTAAACTAATTGTGTGAGTATTTTATGTATGTGTTTGGAGTTATAGTAATGTTTTATTTCCCAAACACGGGAAATCGTGGCCATGTTTGTGACTAATGTTATTAAGTGTTGTCATTTCCTTTTTTTATTATTGGGGCTTTTCATTATTTTTAATCTTTTCACGTATAGATGAGGTTATTATATTTGTGTTTTCTACCAGTATGTTCTGATTGGGGTTTGGTAGGTTCTCGTGGATGTTTAAATGAACCCTAATTGGGATATATGTGTGCGTGTATCTCTCTCTCATTATATATATATATATATATATATATATATATATATATATATATATATATATGATAGAGCGAAGATGTAAACACGGGGGTTCCACATTTATTTAAAATAATAATAGTAGCAATATAAAAGCAATATAAAAAGCTATTAAAATGTTTTTCCTTCAAACTAATTTTGTGGCCTAGGAAAGGTAACAACCAAATCAAGTGATAGTGCTGAAATGAAATTTTAAGATCCACAAGAGCATTAAAGCGAATTAAACGCAAAACTCGGTATGTCAACTCTCCGTGTCGTTAGCCAATAGTTAAACTGTACACACCACAAAGCAATAATAAAAAAATGTCAATTATATACGCTGTAAGGGAATACATATCGTCCAGTAGATTCCATTCACAGCTTTCCTTGTAACCTTTTATAATCAGCTTCAGACTTTCTGCAAGAAACAATTTCTATCAGAAAAATAAGGTAGGAAAATTGTAAAAAAATTGCAGTCCAAATTTCTTTCCTTTAAATAGTCAAAATATATTTACAAATTGCTTGACAATCTTTATTTTTGCTTCGGGATTTTACCAAAAATTGAATCGCCATAAATCAGAGAAACGTAAAAGTACTTTTTAATCATTTTATCTCATGCAAGGCAATAAAGACACTAAAGGCTTACTAAGTGAGAAGATAATATGAGAAAAAGATAAACATTAAAGAGAGAGAACAATAAAAGTACAAGAATTAAGATAATGACTTGCATTGCATTTAAATTTTTGAATATCAAAGTTGACGGGAAGGAAGAAACCGGAAGAGATTTCCACGAGCGAGAAGTGCGAGAGAAGAAACAGTTAGCATAGAACTTACGGTTGCATCTAACTGTAAAATGAAACTGTGTTGCCAATCTAGTAGTACGCTTAAATTCATAAAATTCTAGGTACCAAAGAGCTTTCATCAGAACAATTACCATGAAAATATTTATAGAAAAAGCTACGGTACCGCTTTGGTAAAGCGGATGAAACAGAGATACCATGCAGTTTTTTGGGTTTTTTTTGTTTTTTTTTTTTGCATTTTATCAACAATCTAAATACATAGAGCACTAGACCGGATGTGGCAGCCATATTTAATGCAAGGACGAATGATACTTATAAATTCCTAAAGTATATTCTGTCGAGAAAAATATGTCTAGCACGACACAGTGAATCAACTTTCCTAGCAGCAGACCTAGCAATTGATTCAATATAATCATTCCACTTCAATGTCACTTAGTGCGAAAGGACACGAGGAATCATTCACATTGATCAAGAGGAGGGACAACCTTTTTTTAGAGTGCGTGCCAAAAGCGGCCAAATCTCGGACACCAAATTTTTCCATGTGCCAAGAAAAAGTTTGAGAATATATTTGATCTCTCTTAAGCGTGTGAAAAACTTTTGAATGAAAAAAAAAAAAAAATCACCCCAAAGCAGTAAAGACCCGGTATTGTAAGAAATGTAAAATGGACTGAATACATACTCACACAATTTAAAGACACTATTAACTATTATTAGCATCAACAGAAAAACTTAACACTTTTTTCCCAGTTATACACTTTTATGACTAAAACACAGTAAAAGGTTATTAAAAATAATATTTTGATGATTTTAAATCCCTTATAAATGCATAAAGAAATATATATATTTACCTTCAAAACTTTTAAAAGAAAACATCAGATAAAACTAAAGATAGAAAACTTGTTGATTCTCTTCACATTATCAGTGTAAATTCTGCATCACTGATGACTGATTTTATATCGGGTTTATATTTAGTAACCTTGAGAGATATGCATGCACTACTAGTTTCATCTGTCATGCTGCTTCTGTTATGAGACAAAGTTCATCATTGGGAACAAAGATTCACGAGCATTATATATCTGAAAACATGGATAATAATACTGTTGTAAGATTTTTTAAACAGAATTTTTCTGGAATGGTATTCTAAGTCCTTAATACTTCGTTTTCCGTATTTCTGATACTCCCATCATTTACCCCCTTTTACAATATTTTCAAAGTCAACTCTAGAGTCAACAAATGCCTGCTTCCAAATTGAGCTACTCTGAAATTCAATCTACTGCATTTTAAAATCATTCATATCTATCCATGAAAATACTTGCAAGTTAATCCAGTTTGATACTTTCCGGAAACTTAGTGAATTTTACTGTGTCTTCTAGTTCTGTGAACTGTTCAACATTTGTTTCGATGATATTTACAAACAGCGTTTGAAAACATTGGCTGTTTGTACTATTATCTTTTAGGAGATCATTGATGTACCTCTTTAGGTACCTCTCATTATCTACATCCCTCGTAAAAACTTCTGGTTTCATTTGAAAACATTTATGTAACCAGAAATAACATCAGAGCCCTGTAATTTAATATTCAAACCACAAAAATGCTCACAAAAAAAATCAGTTTACAAGCCCAGATGATATCAGACAATTCTTGATGAGACACTTGTTGATCATTCAAAAGAGAGCTTTTATCTCATCTAAGCATTCAACAAATCATTTCAGAACCAAACCTCGGCTAAGCCAAAGAACATTGTTGTACATTTTCAGGTTATATACAGGTTCTTCCTTATTCAGTAAAATTTGAAATCGTCTTATTTAAAGCCCGAGCAGAAATGTAATTAACAACCCTGAAAACTGTTAGCATCACTTCCTGAAGTTTATTTAGGCCAGCTTTTGCACACAAAGCCTCCTAATGCATGATGTAATGCAAGCCTATCAATTGATAACCAACATCTTTTGCCAACAGATTTACAAATCCTGCCTTCTCAGTGATCATGCTTGGGGCTGGGTGGGGTGGTTTGTGGGCAGCAGCTGTTGTGGCAAATACTACTTTTGAAATGTGAATTTGCCGATTAGATCACAACTGCTTTACGTATTTCAGCCCTGGTAGTACGCTCAAAACTAGCAGCCAATAAATTTGAACTGGGCATACCTGAAATGACGTATCAGCCTGTTTTTTTGTCTTGCCCAGTTCACGAGAAATTCTTTGTTCCTCCTCAGTTTCATTGCTTAAGTACTTATGAACAATTCCAAAATGTCTCTTTACAGCAGAATCTTACAAACGATTGTTTCGGAACAGAAAATGCATAAGGCTTTGTCCTTTTTAAAAATGACAAATTTTTCCGTCCAGTATGCTTTAAATTCTCTAATATCTGAATGACATCGTTTCTTAGCTGATTATCATGACATTCTGCACATTCTTTAAAGGGCAGAAAATACACGAGATAATGATAATCATTAAAAAGAGGAGAAAGATTAAAAGTCAGTCAAAAAGGGAATTAATAAGTTTCGCGTGCTAGAAACAAATCATCGGAGTGTCGTGTTTGGCACGCGCGCCGAGGGTTTCCGATCCCTGACCTAGAGGTTAGTATCAGCCATAAAGCGAAAATGCCAGTGTTATGTTATGGCTAATATGTTTGGCATTTATATTTTAAGTTTGTTTACATAGAATCAATAAATACATGAGTTGACTTCATAAAATCGACCAGTTTTTTTGTTTATTTTATTTTATTTTTATTTTGTTTTAAATATGAATACAAAAATAAGTAATTTTAGGAATTTATTCCGGATAATTTGATAAAGTCATGAAAGTCCAACAATTTTTACGTTTATGCGGAATAAAATGGAGAAATGGTAATATTGAGCAATCCCTTTTTGTTAGTTTAACTTTAATGAAAGAACACGTACGAAGCAGTTTTAGTTATTTTTCTTTAAATTATTTGCCTTGTCAAGAAGTCCCCCGATTCGAATAAACTTGAAAAGAAACAGATGTAAAAGGAATAACTATTTGCGGTGATGGAACAGTTTATTTTTATTCATTAATGGCTAATCATTTTTTTGTAGCAACTTTTCCATTTACGCAACTGTTGCTTTATTTCATCACCTTATTGTCAACTTCAAAGTTGCTGAAATCATTTTAAATAGCAACTGACTTTAATACTTTTTGAAATCATATTGCATGAAGGTATGACAAAAGTTTTATTTGTAAATCTGAAGTAAATTCTTTAAACCCGACAGATTTCTATCGCAATTGTCTACCGAATGTCATTTTCAATTGGATATCTTTCTCGGATTTGTTAAAAGTCAATAAAATTACATTTTCTTACAAATTTTCCTTTAGATTACTTTAATCCCTTTTTATTACAATTTCTCGAACAGGAATTGAAAGCTGTTGAAAACGGATTGAATAGAATTCCTTTTAGAGTAACATTTAGCAATTGGTCAATATCCATTTACTTCTTTTAAACATCTACAAACATTTTTTCTATTCAGTTCTTTGGCTAAAAACAATAGAAGAGTAGTGATTATTGCTCATGCAACCTGAACTTCCCGACCTAGTAATAAGATTCTATTCTTTGGAAGGCATTACTGAACACTAATAAGTGAATGGGCCTAAAGTTACCATAACAAAGAATATCCCATGAGTAATCGGCGAGATAAGACTAATATATTGCTTCGTTTACTGCTAGCTTTTAAGGTTACAATGATTTAAAAAGCAAGCTTATTTCTTAACATAAGGAAAATTTGAGATTACTCATGCAGAAAATATATCGAATACAACTGAAAAAATACTTAAATATTTCAGTCATTCTTTAAGTGAACTAAAAATAATCTGTCAGAATGACAAAGTTTTTAGAGACGTGTCTGAATAACAGAAACCTTAAAGGTATAAACTGGTGGCCAATACCCTTAAGATTTTCAACGTCCTTTTTGTTAAAATCAGAAATTTGGAACAAACAATAAGATTAAGTTCGAATTGAATTTCAGCCAAAAGAAAATCATGAAAAGACAGACCAAAAATTGTCAAACATTACTTGTTATTCCTTCAAACCACAAATAAGAGGATAACTGGCAACCTATAATTTTAGATATCATCATACAGGAAGGTGACGGTGTCACTAGTCATTATTGGGCCACTTGGAGGGGTCCTGAAAGTCTTTGTGAAGGAGTTGAGAGAACTAGAAATCCGAGAAAGATCTGAAACTAAGCAACAGCATTACTCGAAAACCATGAAATATTTAAGACATATTGCTACTTAATTTTCATCTGAAAATTGATGTGAAAAATTCGACATTTAACATTTTCTCTACTATATATTCTTTTATTTGCTTTCCTATTATCTAAACAGTAATAAGAACATTCTCGGTAGTAATAAAAAATTTCCTACGTAAAATTATCTCACGCTACATTTAAATATTGCCTAAGGGACGACTCTCTTCTTACTTGGATTCAGTGGTGTTGATAAAAGAAAGAAAGTGAATGTTGGCAAAGAAATGGAAATGTGAACAACAAAGGAAAGAAGAAAGGAAAAAGAATAGGAAAAGTAGAAAAATAAGCACTAATTAAACAATACACTTAATTTAGAATATTTTTAAAATCTTAAGTGAAACCCGGTAGACCTAATTCTTTCTCACTTTCAGTCTTTGGTACGCCCAACTTTAAAAAGCAGCTTAAAACTAAAGAAAAAAATGTGTTTATCCTTTTATCAAAACTTAACAGGGTGGGTGAGTGTTTTTTCTCTATTGTCAATGAAACAAAATAGAATGAATACAAATCTAAAAAGAAATTTATATACTTATCTATAGTGTATCTAACTCTCAGGGCAATACGCATGCGTCCTGCTTACTTGCAAACTTATATCAATTCCGGAATCATCCAGACAATTACTTAAAGAGAACTTAATAGTTGCCGTCTTCTGAAAAGATAATATAACGAAACGTAGTTAATTTGCAAGGAACACTATTTCACTGTCCCCTACCTCAAAAAGAAAAAAATTGTCTTTTTTTCCTTTCAACATCCCTCACTGCCCTACGGGCTCAAGATTTCCCTTGTGGTGCCAGCATTTGGTCAGTGTAACACGGATATAAGAGAGTTGTCGGGACCGGAGAAGAAGTCTCTTATATCCGGGTTTCTCTTATATCCGGGTTTGGTCTAATTTATATACATTAACACAGGCTCTAATTTGGGACCAGAGAAAATCTCTCTTATATCCGGGTTACACTGTATTTGAGTTTAAGGAAAATTTAAAATTTTCAAAAACTGAAATAATTCCAAACAATTCGCACATTTGTAAAACCAGTAAAGGTGGCATATTGTCATCGGTGACTATAGCCTTCCTGTCAACACCTGTACTCATTACGGGTTGAACTAAAAGAAAAATAATTGTCAGTTAGTATTCAATTCTTCTGAAGACATTTCAGTTCACATGAACCAAGCTTTACACAAAATCCATCGGAGCAGCTTAATTTTTTTTTTTTTTGATTGATTATTTTTCTACGCCTTATCAATCCTTTGCGGTATATTTAAAAGCCAGAACATTCTTAGTTTGTAAAAATTGTTTATAAATAATGGTTTAGTGATACAAGCCTCACTAATTAATCCACAGCTGGGGAGAATAGGAGATTCGTACCTTTCCTAAGGGTATCTGCGCGTAAGAGAATATAATGAACTCAACGTGAAATGGAACTCTGTTCTCCGATTGTCTATTCCGAGCCATGATCCCGCACATTCAAGCTTACAATACCTGGTATTTCCCAGCTATCACCCATCTAGTACTGACCAAGTTCGACGTTGCTTAATTCCGATGATCGTATGGGGAACAGTTTAATTTATGAATATAAATTTTTCGGTTCCTACCCTGTATAGGGCAGCAAGAAACCGTAACATTTAAAAAAATATTTCCATCGATGACGATTCCAAATATTTAAATATTTAAAATGATCGAAAAGTTAAGGTTTTATCACTGAGAATCACCCAAGTGTGGACGAAAATAGATGAAGAACCGTTTCTAAGTTATTGAAATAAGATTCTTAGCCTAAAATTTGAGGAAAAACTAATAAATCTTTGGCGGTTTGTTTATCGTTGCATATTAAGTGGTGGATTTCTACAAGTCTAATGTTTTTTGTGTGCGGAATGAAAATATTACAGTTAAGGCCATTAACTATCATTAACGTTATTTCTCAATTTCACTTGAATTCTGGAGTAAAACAAATCCATGACTATTGGCGAAAATTAGAGATTAAATTTTTGCCTTTTTTTTCATCAGTATGTATGTGGCGGGGTATATAAGTTTACAGCTTAATGCTGAAAAGGCATTATTTTGTTACAAATGTTTTCCAACAACCTCCTTCCTTAATGCAGCTAAATTCAGTAGTGAATATTATATTTTGATCGGATGGGAAATTTCCAAATCCGAATTCACCTACTGTGCCAAGACTTGTAATTTTTTTTTTTTTAATATTTACTGCGACTATCAAGAATAAAACCTTACTATCCGACTGAAACATATCAGAATGAAGTGGTCAGTTGGAGGAGAAAAAAAATATAGTTTTGAGATTGGATTGTATAGCAAATGTAAAGGTTGTAAAGTGCTTTGTAGTCGGGGTTATGAAGCATTAAAGAATGTGTGTGTCGTCTATGTATGTTTCAGATTTCTATGCGTCAGAAGCGTCGGTAAGATTTATCTCGAGCTAAAGTTACTGGGCATATGTTATCTGTCAAGAATGGCATGAAAAGAGAAAAAGACAAAGAAAAACTGAAAAATATGAAAGAGGCACAGAGTTGGAAAAGAGGTACGGAAGAGATAAAAGATTGAAAAAAGTTGGTATTAATAAAGAAAATTAAAAACAACTGTAGAGAGAGATATGAATGCATTATAAGTGAAAAATAAAACATTCTCTATGTGACTAGCAAATAAATGAGCCATACAGTCGACTCTTAGCCACACCAGTTTTTCTACAGTATGCACTTTACTGTGTCATATCAAACACCAGCAATTTTTTTTTTTGTTTTTTTAAAGTAAATGCTGCTGGGGGTAATCGGTTTGATTTCTATCTGCAATTTTCCAGGTGTTTATTTTAAAACATAAAAACTTCATTTCACAAATCTTTTACTGGAACGAATAAATTGAAAAATAGATCTTTGCATGCGCATATGTAATGTACATTATGCATATGTAACTTGCATGTGCCATTTAATTTATACACAAGAAAATAAGTTTGAAATTGTAACATTAATTAATATTCCTACCGACTCAGTTTAAACACTATAATAAAATCCAAAGTCGAAAACAAATATAAATAAATAGTTCAGATGACTTTGAATTTATCTGAAATTATTCGATAAGAAATTTTAAGATTTAATTTTATAGAAATATTTTAGGTCTGTCATTGACTTTAGACATGCAACCACGTAAACAATTTGAAGCAAATTGAAACTGACTTTACTGTTTTGCAACGCCACCTGGAAAAGTGTATAAGCCAAAGTGTGTGTGGCCCTTTGAAGTCTTTAGGATTCCTGTATTTAACTTAATATATTTTCTAATAAATGTAGAATTTTAAATAGGCCAACAACTTAAATTTGAAATTTGATTATCTTATATTATATCAGCGAAGCAACAAATATTGAACTAGTAAATATCATAAAATCAAGTGGCTTTCATATCCTTTCACATTTATTATAAACATGCCAATATTGTGGAAACGAGCGCGTGTGAAAAGTTGGTTCAATCTCGATTGATGCACATATTTGGGACAACCTTTCTCTGGATGAAATCTCAAAATAGTCCTTGGTAGAAATAATTCTGTAAAAGAATTTAAGGATTTTAAGAATCTTCAGTAAAAAAAATGAAATGCATATTTAAAGAATTCGGAGTGGAGATTAACCAAAATTTAAAACTCGCTTTTTTTTTTCAAGAAATACAATTGCGATAATTTCTTTCAGCGATTCGTATATATGAGTGCGGAAATCTATTCCAAAATTTGTAGTTTGTGGATGGAAAATGCATCTGATTTTATATATAATTTACATTAATTGCACAACGCCAAGTTTCATGCCGAAATAATGTTCAAGTGCTGAAATTATATTTATTACTTATATTTTGGTTAACACCTTTTTTTTTAATTTCTGATTCACGTAAGATAGAGTTAGGGTGTAATATATCGCTCGCTCGTATACCTACCTATATTTACACATTCGGTTATATATATATATATATATATATATATATATATATATATATATATATGCGCGCGCGCAATTACTGGCTGCTCGTTTTCAATATACCAATATACACGTCTGTTCGGATAGCAGACGCCCGTTTCGTCAACAGCCACAGAAGCAATCTGATCCTTAATGCTGAGTGGGTCTTAGTTACAAGAGAACTCATAATCTGGCGTTATCAGTAGTTGATTAAGGACAGTAGGCTCAAACCCTCAGTCACGATGACTTGTTCCATCTAACCAACCACTAGATCAATTTGTTTTATTTCCAAGCACGACCCAACGATGCCGCACGCTGGGATTGTCTCCCCAGGCCAAGTCACACACACTTCTAAAACATACCTGCGGGAAGGTATACCTTGTGCCATTTCGGGTCTTCCAGCTGACCCAAACAGGAGAGATCACGCCCCGCCTCTGTTGTATTTATTGCATGAACAAAATAATGGTAAACAATGGTGTGGGGGGGATCACTCTCCCATCCATCAACACAGTCACTCAATCACTATCCCAATCGTACAAATATTTTCCTATCACCAAAAACGTGATTTACACCCATCCGTATTACAGACCCCATAATTCCGCAATCTCTATTAAGTCTCACATGTACAATTTCGTGAGGGGGAAAATTTTAAAGTAACAAGACTCTCCATGTATATTTATTATAATAAACAGCTATTAACAAAACAAAGTACGGTTAGTATAGAACCATTCCACACCATGGTAGAAATAACAATTAATTGTCCGACGAAAAATATACAGGCCTGAATAACAAATCATTCACTGACAAATTTAAGCAGAATTTAAATAATTCTAATGTTACCTTTAAAGTTAATTTTTGGTTTTATTCGAAAAATAGTCAAGTTAATTCATTGTAAAAAGAAAATTCATTTTCCTTATGTAATTAAAGTTTTTAGACATTTTTAAAACATTGGCTCGTTCGTCACGCATCAACTCATTGAAACGCCGCCATAGACGGAAAATTTAAAAATCTTAAATATCCAATATTTGTCAAAGGTTTCAAAGTCATTTAATAAATTTAAGGATTCATTAACTGGATTTTATAAAAGTAATGTTTACTTTTTACTTGAAACTTAAGCACGTTACCTTGTGGTGTCAAAGATTAAAAAAAAAAAATTAATTACAGTGTAACCCGGATATAAGAGAGTTGTCGGGACCGGAGAAGAAGTCTCTTATATCCGGGTTTCTCTTATATCCGGGTTTGGTCTATTTTATATACATTAACACAGGCTCTAATTTAGGACCAAAGAAAATCTCTTATATCCGGGTTACACTGTATTCACTGGCATCTGAGTAATGCCTTTTTTCCGTAGAATTGTATTCTTAAACTATTGGTTCTACTAGCCCTGTATAACCGATAGTTTAAACTACAATTGTTATTGTATATGCTTTTATGAAACTTAGTAAAATGGTAAAAAAAAATAAATAATAATAATCTAACAACTGCTAAGAGAAAAAAACATATGTTTCAATCGAAAATGACATTAAACTTTACATTTTTCCATTCTTCAAACAGATCTTTATTTAAAGAGACCTTTTGTGGCGATAAATTTCATATTCGCACTGAAAAATTACAAGTAATGTTTGTAAGATATTAAGTATTTTTTCTATCCATTCTGAAATTTTTATTAAATGATACAAGCAGCAACGCTGAAAATTTTTATTGAATTTTTGGCAAGACGCGGTACGAATTTTCAATATGTTCACACTTGATATTGCATAGAGATTTTATTGAAATAACATCTTCAACGATTTTACGAACATCACCCTAAATTAAAATGTACACGAAATATCGAGGGAAAGGGAACAAACCCCAAAATAAAATTGGCAAAGTCTAATAAAAGAAACTATTCAGTATGAAATTTCATTAATGCAGTATTGAAAATTTAATTGGAGTTGGATAATTCCCTGATTTTTGACAAAAAGGCGAGTAATGATTTTTTTGTTTTAATTTCCGAAGCTAAAAAAGCATTTATTTTGATGGTACCTAACAAATTTGAACCCGCCCGAAATCGAAATCACCAGAGAATTTAAATCTGTCGCCTAAAATGGAAGCGGGGATTAAACTAAAAGAAAAAGGGACAGAAATAAACGGCCCTATGAGCAAAGTTACATTGTATGACCAAAAAATAAAAATACCTTAATGTAGGTACCTCCACGAAATCGCTAAAAAAAGAGCATAGCTTGATGAAAAAGACGCCAAACTTGCCGAAAACTAAATTTTATTGTCTAAATGCTTATGTTATTATTAAGAGGAAAGACCAAATTTTTTAAAAATTATTTTTAAAAAATTTTCCTTCTTTTTAGAACATTCTAAATTTTGATTAAAAAAAACTTTTTTCTATTTGTATCAGCGGAACTAGTAAATAACATAGACAATTTTTAGCACGTTTTTTTGGTATGACACACATTAATTTGAAAAATCGTGCAAAAATAGAAATAATTATCGGATGTTAATGAAACTTTCAGAAACTAGTCACAGATGATCGAAATTATTATAAATATGTTTTTTTTATGAAAGTCATGGTAGAAATATTTTTTTAAATATTTATTACCCCCCCATAACTAATTTTATGAAAACGCTAGAAATTCGATCGCATCGGTTTTAGTGATTACAATAATTAAAAGCACAGGGCTTTGAGGAATGCAAATCATGTTTTTTTTTGTTTTTAATTGGATACGCAGTACCTGAAAATCAGCTCTGAATTGTAACATACAAAACTCAATAAAACAAATATATTATTTAATTTAAAATGCTTTTATTTGCTTTTAGTTGTTTTTATGAATATGGACAATATTTTCTGAAAGCAAAAAAATTTTTTTGATGAAAAATGAATTTTTAATACAATTATTTGTTATTTCATTAATTATAATAGATTTTACATTTAAGTTGTTAAAATATTATAAAATTAGTTAAAAGCCGCATTGGCTTTCATAAGTGTCCTTATGAGATAGATCTTTTTTTTTAGCGCGTTGTAAATTGTATCATTTTGACTCATCAGAAGATCCCCAGTAATTAAGAAATGTAATTTTGTTCTTATAATCGAGCTGTAATTATAAAATACGGAAGACCAACCAGAATATAATTAAGTTGCGTTATTTGAGTTAAGCATTGTTCTCCGCTGTTAAGGCCTTTACTTTTGCGAAACACGTGTGGAGAAGTTAATTTGATTTTTTCAATTTCAACTGAGAAGGGTACCTACAAGTATCAGTATCATCTTATGAAATTTATATGATCTTATTTTTATATTAATCTCAGTTACGACATTTTTTCCATAAATGAAATATCAAAATTAATAATAAAATGAATGCAAATACAAATAACAGTAGAATGTAATAAATGTACATAAAATTATAGTATTTTATGTACAATTCTGATAAAATTTCATAAAGAAAGGTACCTATAAATTAATTAGATACCTTTCTTAAGAAATATGAAATTTAATGTCACTCTTAACAGTTTTATTTTAATTTCTTTACAATATATTTCCCATAAAGCATCATAAACGTAAAGGTGAAAGCTAAGTACAAAAAAAAAAAAAAAAATTAGACTGCTGAAAGTTTTCGTTAAAAATAACGGGGTAAATAATTTGTTCACGTAAATGTAAATTATTTCACTTTTCTCCTTCCGTAGAACAAATTAGCCTCATGGAATTCGTAAATATATCATTCATTACATGTCAAGAGACGCGAAAGTTTATGACCTGCTTTGTTTTATTTTCAAATGACATCTTTTTGGCACAAAAGCTAAGCTAAGTTAAGTTTGGTTCAAAATATTTTAAATAAACATTATAATTTCTGATTTTCTTAAAATAAGTTTTGAAAAAATGATAATTGATATTTAAAAAATTTCAAAAGTCAGATTTCCAGTTTTTTTAAAATGGAA
>CAHIKZ030005070.1:2012500-2047500 GCA_903632075.3 Acanthosepion pharaonis
TAAGGGTGCATTGAGTAGAAAATTGTTTTTTTCGTGTCAATTATTTACAGGATTTTTATTGAGGGGACCCCCACCATCACCATCACATGCTCGAAAAAATTCAAGGAAACTAACACCACCCGTTCAAAGGAGGTTGACTTGGTCAAGGGTTCCAGATTTTAACAAATACCCAATACTACCTTCGTGGGTTGGCACCCTAGTTCGAACGAAACGTGGTTTTGTAAAATAGAATATTACTCTCTGTAACACTTAGTAGAAAAATGTGAAAAAGCATTCAGGTTAGTAAAGTAAAAAAGAATAACGAGTAAAATATTCTATGTAATATTAGTGAAAAGAACAACAATCCGACTCTGAAAAACTTCGTTAGGAACCGCAAAGAAGATCTTCATTGTCAAGTAACAATCGAAGTAATAAATCAGAAGACTGAAAGGGAACAAGTTATTATTATTATTATAACGAGCAGATTACACCTGATTGTCTAATGTAAATTATAATTTATCAAGTGATTATACATTTACACCCTCTCATTCCAGCCCTTTTTATACTGATATAAATCTGACAATAGTGTCATGACACTATAAAGTAACATACTGGCTATCAAACTTGTCTCGCTAGATCAATTGACTAAGTATTGAGTTCGATCCTAACTAGGTGCTGCCTACTTTCAGCCTTGAACCACATCTAAACTATGCTTACTAAATCGCTATATCTCTTCGTCATGTCACTTCAACGTAAAGTCATGGTCAGTAAAATGGTTAGTAATCTTCTCGCTAGAGCAATTATGAACCTCATTGGGTATTTTATATTTTCGGCTTTTGGCCACATCTAAGCTAGATTTAGTAAATCAATATATTTATGGTCAAGGAGCACGTTTCATATCAAACCTTCGTGAGGAACTCAGGCAAACACTTTATATATTTAGTTCCTTTCTTAGGTGCCATGCTTGCCTGATACACGCTTGGGCGATCATGTCTCGTTGCGATTACTTTCTGCAGTAGACTGCCAACCAAGGCTATAGTGCCCAGTCTATCTTGCTATGTAACCCACAGCTGGGAGAGAAGAAATGAATTCATACCCTTCCCCAAGGGTATTTGCACATAAGTGAATGTAATGGACTCAACTGGAATTCGAACTTGGCTCTCTGCCTTCATTACACCCTACACATCCAAGATTACAGCACCCAGTATTCTTAAGCGATTACCCATCTATATATTGACTTGGTTCGACATTGCTTAACTTCGGTGATTGGAAACGTTTAAACGTGATATGGACATAAAACATTTGAGGTAAATAACTTATTTTTCCGACATTATTTGGGAACATAAAACAAATTGTCATCTCAAACATTTAAATATAAAATAAAATTAGCATTTGAAAATAAGTTTGTGAATAGCGAAAGCTTAAAGATAGAACAATAATGAAAAATATCACATTAACATAACTTTTACAAAATAGGTCTGTTGTTTTTTTTATTTTGGAAAAACTTTCTCTTGTTTGTCAGCGAGAATGTTAACATCTGTAAAATGTATTCTTAAAGTAGATTCCTTCTACAATGACGTCAGAATATCTGAAGATGACTTTTATAACTCGTGTGTTTTGTATCATATTTAAACAAATGTAAAATGCAAGAAACATTCTTGTTGATGAACTTGAAATATCAATTTTTCATCTTTTCGTATAAAAATGTTTAGATTTAGTTTTTATTCAAGTTTCATGCTATGCCTTTATATTCTGCCTGTTGGTCTGGATACCATATTTTTCTCCTGTGTATAGAATTCAAGATGATTTGGGCAGGGGATATAATGCCAAGAGAAAAACCAATAAATAAATGAATTCTTTATTGGTATTTCTAAGAAATCTGCGAACTTGTGCATGTTTAAATTTCATGCATGTTCCATTCTGCCTTATTTGCTGTGTAGGAATGATATTTACGCTTTATGTGTTCCGCATCTGTTTCTGTTTTCAATTCTTAGTCAATATTTTCGTCATCAGATTGTTTTTTGTTTTTTTGTTTTTTGTTTTTTTTTTCTGCTGGAGGCAACGAAGATTCTTCACTTTGTGAAATCATCGTTTTGATCGTTATTTGCTTTTACCCATTTTATCCTGGCATAGTTTGTGCATTTTTACTTTATTGTTTATATAAATAGCTTTTTGTTTTCTTTAATGTCTGTAAATCTTTACAAAAATCGTAGGAAAAATATAGTTAGTAAAAAAAGTTAAGACAAACAGAAATACCGCTGGACAAGAATTGAGCTAATATAAAGAAAGAAGAAATGCTTATAAAATGTAACAACGAATAATAGAAATGAACGAATAGAGAGAAACACGAAACAAGATTCGATTAAAAAGAAAGGAAAAATAAATAAATGAGGCAACAATCGACAAATTAAAATCATATAGAAAGAAATTATTCAACTCTTGGTTTCTCTGAACATATATTTTCATATTTATTTTAGTTGAAGACCAAATATTAGATGTTTGAATTAAATAATGAATATTTTGCTTTAAAGATAGAGAAAAACCAATAAATAAATGAATTTATCTAAAAAAAGGAAAGAGAATATATATTGAAGAAATCATCCAGGAAAGAAAAAGGAAACCAGTAAATAAATAATTATAAAACTGAACGAATAAATATTAAATAGTCAACTAGTATGCAATAAATTTCATAATTCTTTTTAGATACATTTTTCTACTTCATTTACAGGAAACGCTATTTGTTTTCAAGTAATATCAAATGTTACTCCGATGCGCTAAATAAGGAATTATTTCTACCAATCCATCCCAAATCCCCGAAAAGCAGTGATAAAAAAAATTAATCCAACATGGTGGACAGTGATAGCAATCAGAACCCACAAAACTTAATAATTCCACAATGCTGTGTGAGTAATGTCGTCAAATATAATCAGACATCAGACATGGCATCACTCGCTAAATGCAGACTACAGATCATGGTGGGTAAAGAAGGTTTCCACTCTTAGCAGCAAATATCGGAAATTTTATCTTGTAGCTCTTAATTTGAGGTGGAGCAGGTTTTAATAATCTTGACTAAGTTTGGAATGTTACAAAGGAAAGAAGGAAGGATAATGCAAACATAAATGTAAATATTTTGTTGAATAATAGTGACGGTTAAGTATAAACTTGCATATCTATGCATATTATTTGCTGGTGGATTCAATTCTTTCTGAAGATATTTTTATTATTATTTTGTCCAGTACTAAGCTTAGGAAATAAGCTGTTATTTTATATTATCCCTTCTTTCTGATCTTTCCCGCTGTCATCGTATCTACTGTCTAATGCTTTCTCTTCTTTTTTATCTTCCCTTAATAATCTTTCTTTTAATCTCATTTCTTAATTTTTCTCGTTATGCATTTAACTGTTCATATTTTCCATATTCTTATCTAATATTTCATTTACTATGATTTCCTCATCAAGTTTTCGTTTCATTTCTGAAATTCTTCACCTGTTTTTTTCCCTTTTTCTTTTAGTTTTAACATTGCATTTTTTTCTCATTTCGATATTTTCTCACAGTTTTCTTTATTTCTGCATCATTCTCTCTGATTTTCTCTTTTCTTTCCCTCGACATTCTTATTACTCCATTTTTTTTTTAATTTTGTGTCTGTTAAAATGAACCAACTCTAATCCATTCTTTCTCATCGTTTATTTAAAACATTTTTTGGCATCACGATCTTTCAATCTCAAAATCGATTTTTTCTATCTTTCAATGATACTGAGAAGTTTCTTAAAAGTAAAGTTTCAGGTTAATGAAGTAATATTAGCAGCCTTCGACTCTGTTGCTATCAGTCTTTCTCTAGTTGTTTTTGGAGATACTGCGCAAATTTCAAGGAATTTTAACAAATTTATCAATCCTTTTGCCTGTCAACAGCATTATTTTGTCGTCGGATATTTAACACTTCTCGAATATAATTATTCTTTTATGCCATTCCTTTTAACATAAATTTTGAATCTGTTCTACCAAGAAATTTATGGTATTTTAACTCTAACTTATTATTGAATGAGACACGCGCCAAGAAAGTGATTACTGGGGCATATATATATATATATATATATATATATATATATATATATATATAAGAAGCCCAATATACACATCATGAATACAGCCTGATAAGTCTATACCAGTCATATGCATCACAGTACATTATCTATATACTGTGTCTGCACCATTTTTATGATGGTTGCTTCGTAATTCTGCTGAGTAAGCTTTGATCCAGTCCAAACATTATAAATGCCGCCATCTCTGCATTTAGTTCTATACTCATCAGCCGGTAATATTTTTTTGTTTATCTACATCACCATTGTTACTTCTGCTTGGTCATGTGTTTTTAAAGTGTTTAATACTTATATTTTAGCGAACAATTATATCCTTTTAACCGAATTTGTTCGTTATTGGTTTTATGTATTTTCTTCCACAGTGAAGATCATTTTTTTGTTTATAAATGATTTTTACTTTTTTCATAAGCGTTAAGTAGTTGTAACATCCATTCAGATGTGGTCTTTTTTTATTTTTATTTTTTGTAAACCAATAGTTATTTTGTAGGTCAACTGAATGTGGAGTAATAACCATTTCTTCCAGCAATAAAAAGACGGTCAATATCCGCCTTCGGATCGTGCATCTTGTGGCAAGTTTTAATTTTCTTAACTTCAGTTTCCAGCTGATATAGAATTTATAAATAACAAATGGTATTGCTAGCGAATCTATAGTCATAATTCGATTACGAGATTGAGTTCAGTACATAGAACTCCTTTCTAACTTTGTCTTTATTTGCCACATGCTTTATATCAAATGCCGCTTGGATTTTGAGATATTTGTAGGACTCGTCCTTTTATTGACTCTTTTATTGCGGTATCTGTTATATTTCATCAGGTTTTTAGAAAAAAATCCTCCCCAAGTGTGATGATCTATTTTATATACGACAATCATGTCTAACTTAATACGAAGGGATACTGAAAAGTTATGATACGCTCAAAATACTGTTGTCCAGCGGCTGTTATAGCACGTAATATTATCTACATAAAAATGTTATGCGTATATTTTTTGCCTGTAATGTAACTTGGACTGGTAACACAAAGTGGCAGCGTCTTATGATAATGGCCTACATATAATACATGTTGTTTTACAAGAGAATCAAGAGATTATACACTTAAAGAATAAAATTATTTTCAGATTACGAATCGGCGAATGAAAAATTGTGAAGATCCTTTGAAACCTTGAATGTGCATTAACGTGATGCCTAATGAAATCATCTTAAATTGGAGCTCTAAAAAAATTTTCTTTCATTTTGTATTGTTTAGCATTGCTTTTATTTGATCACAACATATAATGTATAAAGTTATAAAAACAGTTTTATTAATTTTTGCATTAAAATCAATGCAAAGATTAACGTAAATGTTTTTCTAGAAAGGAGAATTTCATGAAAAAATTGCAAAGTGGCAAGACAAACTAGTTTTTATTTTGCAGATTTCATAGTTGGTATGTAAAACATTGGATGCATGCATTCAACAGATTTTAACAACAATAATCACAATTTATTTGTTTTATTTGTCTCGGGAATTATATTTAAAATAATTTTTAGTTTTTTAATGTGACATATAAAACAAAACATCCAGCAAAAAGTGACACTGCATTTTTAGATAAAATGTTTTTTTTAAAATTAATTTTTAACAACTTTTTTATGAGTCTATAAAATTAGCAAAAGGAAGTGTTTATATTAATTACATTTTAAGAAAATATCGTTAAAAAGAAAATTTTAAAACGGTTATCACGAAAATTACCATTGAAATTTGATTAAATCTTCAAAATACCGGTCATTTTTCATATTAAAGTTTCTGCGTCTATATATAAATTACTTAACAATTTCTGATGTTTTTTTTTCCAATAGCTAGACTTTATGAAAAAAAGCATTAAATTGTACATATATGGATATTTTTTATTAACCATGGGGAGCATATTTGGTCATATTATATATAAACGCTAATTTATTAAACGCTTCATTTTTATCGATAGAAATAAAGTGGACCTGTTAGGATTTTACATGTTTAGTCATTTGATTGATGTTTAGTTAAACCAAAACTGTGCATGTTTATAAATCTACGAAACTGGTTAGATATGTTTCGACTTATTTTATTAAATTGTAGAGAACACATAAATTGTTACATGTTGATATATATGTGAATAACGCAAAAGGTTTTATAATTGTTTTTTTTTTGTTTTTGTTTTTTTTTACGTTTTAACATATTTGCTATTTACACACAAGATGAGAGAACATATAATCTTGTCAACAATAAAAACATGATGTGAAACTACATGGAAAATCCACAATACCGAAATGCCATAAAATGACTCGTATGCAATAAATAAACGTGTGAAGCAGGACAGTTGAAAACAAAGTCTTTTCATGTCCTGCAAACTAACTTTGTATTCTTTAGCATATGGAAGCATGGATTATCAACTTAAATAACCTTTTAATTACATCACAGTTTACTTTTATGCGATGACAGGTTTACAGGTTTATGCCCATTATTTCTTGTGATACATAGTTGATGACTAATCCGACAACCTATCCTCCATAAATGTTTAGGGGGAAGAGATGCAAGACCATAGGGTTCAAGGTTAGTTAAAAGGTAGATTTGCAATGATTATTAAGGCTGGTAGCCAACATCTACATTGTTATCGCATCACATAACACATTGGTAGTCTAATAAAATATAATGTCGTAAGATATGCTTCAACGTTTTATTCAATCAAAACATTACTCCTTGGTTTCTCTATACTTCTGTTTTAGCAAACTTCTAATTAACATTGTAAGAAAAGGATAAATTAATTGGCCTATTCAAGTTGTTACTAAGTTAAGAAGTTCTTGTAAGTGATAGTAAAAAAAAAATGTAAACCATTGCAGTGGCAGGAATGAAATGCGTTCCATCTTCAACTGGTTCAACTTTGGTAATGTCATTTTTTAAGCCTTTCTGATAGAACCACCAGTCTCATGCTTCGACGGTTGAACCCTCCGATTTTCATCAGGTTTCTGTCGTAACCTCGAAATTTTGAACTGAGCATTTTATTCAGTTAATGAGAGTAGAATGTTCTGATTCTGTTTTCCATTTTTCTTCTTTGCGCCGTGTCTCCTTAGGACATAGACGATCATGGCTCTCCACAACTTCCTGTCCCTTGTAGCTCCTAATTCTTGTTTCTTCTACTGAACCAGATTTTATCGAACTACTCAACCCAAGGATTGAATCCCCAAATGCGGGAAAACAGAAAAAAAAAAACATGTTTAAGTAGATTTTAAAAAATGTTAGGTTCAAAATTCTAAGAAGGATGCCGAATATGACTAACAGCTGAAGGAGACAAAAGGTTACAGAGACCGTGGCATTGTGAGTATAACAGCAAAATTGAGCCTGTTGGTTTACTCATAAACGCATATAATAATGAGAAGATGTTATCATTAAACTTAGAACACTGTTTATTCGAGTTTTAAAGGCAGTGTCTAGCCGTTCTTTAGATCTATGCGTACTGTTTGATCTTTCGAAGGAAGTTGTGAATACACACTGTATACCAATGTTGATAGATTTTGGTTGCTTAATCCGATCTCGCAAATGTATCCAGTCATTATACATATATTATTTAACGATGGAAGGTTATGCAGAAAAACACATTTTTCATAAAAATTACGATATTTTATGAAAATGGATCATCTCATACTGATATGATTTCTGCAGGGGACATTTGAACTGATTGTACATAGTTAAATTTTTATGTCATGGGTTTTTTGTAGATTCCCAGTGAATTTGTGGTATTATGGTATATGTAGTATTGAATGGTAATGGACAAGTTCTTGTTGTCAAATTGTAATGAATGAATGAGTTGTGAATCTGATTAGCTAGGTTTAGGATATAAAGTGTCGACCAGTCTTACCCCACTTCCCTTTTGGCCTTGTGCCGCAATTATTTCAATTGATGCAATAAATACATATGATTAATGCAGGATTCTGTGTCTGATTTTTTTTTTTTTTTTTTTTTTTGCTGAACATAAAACTCTTTAATTTTATTTTGTGATTTTTTTGTGATTGTTGCCTTTATTGCAGTTTTTCAGATTTTCTTGTCACCTTCAATGTCCTTCCTGGGCAAGTTCAGGACTCGTTAATTTTTCCTTATGATAGGTTGCGTCTCCATTTAACCAGTATATATTTCCTCACTTCTTGGGATTCGTAATGAAGTGGATGTTTCAATAAACCAAATGAAACTTGCCCGTGTTTTATTTATTCATATGAAGCTTAAGCAGTGTTATACATTAAATCTTGTCTATTTTTAAATAGACGTTTCCATATTATTCCTGTTGGGCTTATTGATTGGGTATATGGAAGGCAGTAATAGAAGTTGAGATATTCTGGTAAACGTAGAATATCTGAAACTAGTTCCATTTCGTTTAAGTAAATATATATTAGTAAATACAACAAAGGTAAAAATCAAAGATCTATTCGACATTCCTATAAGTTTGCCTAATACGAGAGGCATCACTTAATGTTTGAATAGTACAACAGCCAAAGCGTTATGATAAAGAAAACAAACAAAAGTCCAAAAGAATTAACGAATAAAATATAGCATAATTAAAAATAAAGTATGAACTATTGTTACAAATATCTAAAAAGAAAATCTGCCATTTTATGACTGTGAATTTAATATCATTATCCGAAACATTTTAGATTTTATATTTGTGTACATATCGGGATTTGAAGCCTTTTTTTTTATAATAAAAATAATCTGATGGAATCAGAAAAAGACAATTTTTCTCGCATTAAGTGGCCCTCATTTTAATCGCACATTGGTGATCTGCCCCCAGCGATGAGCCATCTGTAGGAGCACAATTACTTCTAGATATTCTTCTGCTGAAAAGGCGAACTGGCATCCATCTTAATGAGTTTCTCATGCCAATCCTTGCTTTAATATTTCGATATTGCCATGAAAAATAAGGAATCTTTTCGTAATTTTCTTTTCTGTAAAGGAAAGAAAATTACGAAAAGATTCCTTATTTCCTTCTTTTTCTTTCGTTTTTCTCAATTCTTTCTTTTTTTCTTTTTTTCTTTTCCTCCTTTTCACATTCTATTATTTCATCTGTTTGCTTAATTATTTTCCTTTTTCTTTTCTGTCCAGTGTTTCGCTCTTTCAGTTGTATTATGATTACTGAAATATTAGACGCGGGACATTTTTGTGTGATGACAATTTCCCAGGTTCTACATTATTCTGAAGACTTACGCTGAAATCGCCTTTCTATTTGAAAGTGGTACTATTAATTATTAGAAAGTTTATATTGTTCAGAATTTTGATGAAATACTTTATATAATGACTTAACATCTGAATGTTCTCCAATATAACTCCATTTTATCAATAATAGAATGAAAATGTAAAAACTCACACCTCATTGATATTCCGAATGCTAAATCTAAATCTTGCTGTTTGAATAGGCACACACACATTGTGTGTGATTAAAACAATAGTTAAAAAAAAAAGACTCTCGTAAACCACATCACCCTAAATTTGGTATTTCCAAAATACAGTTTTTATGGACGCATAAGACAATATTCCATTTTTGCATTGAAAATTACTTATATATATATATATATATATATATATATATATATATATATATATATATATATATATATATATATATATATAATATTTGTGTATTTAGGCAGCAATCTTTTATTCATGCACGTTTCATTGAATATGAGAGACAAGGTGTTTTGATTTAGTTTTTATACAATTTCCCATGTGATCTTATACTTTTTTTTTATTTTCGGTAGATAAATTATATAAAAACTGTCCAGTTGTTCTTTTTCCGAGCGCTTTCGGCTATACATTTAGCCATTTTCAAGGTTGAAATATATTAACTGTTAACAAGAAATTGATTGTTGTCTATATGTATTTATATAATGTTTTCATTTTCAAAACACGGTCAAAATATTGTGTCCATGTTCATATTTGATATTATTGAGTGTTTTTTTTGGGTTTTTTTTATTAATAAGGCTTATATTATTTAAACCTTTTTACATGTAGCTGATACTATTGTGTTATCAACAAGTATGTTTTGAATAGGGTCCAGTAAGTCTCCATAAATATTTAAATAAGAATTAATTGAGCTATGATCGGAAAGATGTAGTGTGAATCCTCTTGTCAAACACGTTGAAGTGTGGTCTATATAATTGTTTACGAATTTTGATTGATCAGGAATATAATTCCTTAATGGACATCTAAATTCGTAAATAATATTTGTTCTATTTCCTTAATGGACATCTAAATTCGTAAATAATATTTGTTCTATTTCCTTAATGGACATCTAAATTCGTAAATAATATTTGTTCTATTTAATTTTGTTCTAAGAGGTGAATTATTAGCGATTTTAAATTTTTTGTAATAAATAATTTATTTTTTTTCTAATGGCAACTTTCTAATGGCATTTTTTATAATATTCTTAATTCTAGTTTCATCCTGAGGAAATTTTTAATAACACCTATTTTATATCTAAGAAGGCATTCATTAAATTAAGAAATTAAGATGGCAAGTGTCTTTACTAGTTGTTTTTTTTTTACAAAGAGAAGTTTAAAAAAAAATCAACGAAACATCTAAGAAAGGGAATTTCATACGTAAAATTTAGAACGGAATTTTGTTGAATGTAGTTTTCAGATTTTCCTTTTTGTTATCAGCGAAAATAAATATATCGTCTACATAAACGAACATATATTCTAGGTTTAATAACTTTAGTAAAAGCTCTGTTTTCAACATATGACATAATAATTGGATAAACACGGTCCGAGAAGGTTTTCCATACTTACTCTATCAGTAGTACCATTAGTACCATTCTGATTATAAAAAGGAACTTTAGTAGTGCAAGGGAACAATAGTTTTCTTAAAATATTGGATTGGATTAATGGAGGTGGAATTAAATTGTTTTTATATACGGAATTAATGATAATTTCAATAGTTTCTGTGACGGGAACGTTAGTAAATAAATTCTCTACTTCAAGCGACGCAAGAATATCTTGGTTTGTTTTTACTTTTGGGCTTTTAAGTATCTGGAGGAATTCATGGGTATATCTAATGTTAAGTAGTTGGAAAATATGGTGTAATAATATCCTTGAGAAATTTTGATAGTTGGTATATGCACGTTGGAATCTGAGAAATAATAGGTCATAATGGGTATCACGGTTTGTGTATTTTAACATTACTGTATAAGTAGCCAGGTTGGTAATGTCCAGTAATTTTATTTATTTTTAGGGATCCTGCAACAGCATTATTGGATGTTATGTGTTTATTGAAATATGTCTTTAGAGATTCAGTTGTGTTCTTATTCGATTTAGTAAATTTAGAACGATCATCAATGAGGTACTGAAGAATTTGTGATAATCTAATTTATCCAAAATTACGTAAGTATTGGATTTATCAGATTTTCTGATAACTATATTAGGATTATTTTGTAATTTTTAGCAGCAATTCTAAGATTTGTTGGAATGTTCTTATTTCTATTACGTGGAATATAATCTTTTAGACCTTCTACCGTGAGAAGATCTTTGAGGTTTGGATGGAGTATTATTAATGTGTCTTTTTCTAGTTGACATAATGACTAGTGTAAGATATCAATTTCAGTCTTCTTTATGACGAGGTCGAATTTAGGCTGGAAGTGGCAATTTGGTCCTAGATTTAGAAATTCCTTTTGATCATCCGTTAATATGTGAGTGGATAGGTTTATGTATTTATCATGATTGTTGGGAAGTAGAATATTTCCTTGGTATAAGTTGCACAATTTTTTTGTAATTATTTGTCGATGGTCAAGTTCATTATTATTAATACTTATGTTGATATGATATTGTACTTCTTTATATTCAGTTTCAGTTAAAGTGTTTTTAGTACAGCATTATGTTTTTAGATTTCATTATTTATATGTTGGATTTCGTTTTTAGCTTTAGTTATTTGTCATGAAACAAGATCTTTTTCTGAAAATTATAGTGTTGCTTTTCTTGTTGGCTGCCATGTCATGCAATTTAAAATTTGTGTATTCAGGCAGTAATCTTTCTTTCATGCACGTTTCATTGAATACTCATGGAGACCTACTGGACCTTATTGGAAACATACTTGTTGATAACACAAATATATTAGCATCGTCTACACGTAAAAAAAGGCTTAAAATAATGGAAGCCTTATTAATAAAAACCAAAAACAACAATACTCAATAATATCAAATATGACATGACCTTGTTTTGAAAATGAAAACATTATATAAATACATATATACAACAATCTATATCTTGTTAAAAATTAATATATTTCAACCATGAAAATGGCTAAATAGATAGCCGAAAGCGCTCAAAAAAAGAACAATTGGACAGTTTTTATATAATTTATTTATCTACCGAAAAGAAAAATTATAAGATCGCATAAGAAATTGTATAAAAAACTAAATCAAAGCAACTTGTCAGCGATATTCAATGAAACGGGGAATATATATATATATATATATATATATATATATATATATATATAATATTAGTGGTTAATATACACATACATATGCAATCCTATATCTAAACTATATAAATATATATACATGTATAAAAAATAATTCCAAGAGGATAGAATCCAGGTAGAACTCAATATCCAGGACAGAGTAAGGATATACTAAAAAGGATTAAACAGTAATATTCCATGATCATAATTTATTCCATTGGAATCGTAAATACGATCCAATTCGTCTGATGAATTGGATCGTATTTACGATTGCAGTGGAATAAATTATGACCATGGAATATTAGTGTTTAAGCCTTTTTATTATATATATATATAATGTATATAAAATATATATATATATATATATATATATATATATATATATATGTAATAAGGTCGATTTACTGCTTTTAAACTACAATTTTTGTCTATTTCGTAGTGTTTGACGCCATTTGTTTACATTTAGATACGCTTCGACAGATATAATCGTTCGAGGGAAGTCATCGAGGATTGTTGTTTAAAAACAGTAAAATTGAAGTTGCTAACCAGTCGCTCCTCTTTAGCTAAACTGGTATAGCACATCAGGCTATATGACGGTTCCATGTAGGATACAGGTTCGGTTCCTATCGGAGGACACATATTTTCTATGAAAATTTCTGGGATGTTTAGACCGGTAAATATTCTTAATTATGTTTATTATAAGCTGAATATTTACTTAAATAAATGTCTGCATAAATAACGTATATCATTATATATATATATATATATATATATATATATATATATATATATATAAAAACTACTGTTATATATTGTTTTTTTTCTTTGACCTTGGTATATAGACATTTATCCACCATGAAAATCAATACGCAACTTACTCGTCAAAAATTTAAAATATGATTAAATAATTAATACTTATGTTGCGCGACCCTTTGTCTTTATATATATATGCATACATACTTTAGACATTACTTGTGATTATGCAGAAAATTGAGTAGGAATGGTATATAATTTAAAGCTATAAAAACATTTAACCTGAGATTCCTAAGCTCATTACCAATTCTATGAAACCCCGCTTTTTGTAAACAGGTCTTTTTTTTATTACTGTGATGTTCAACCTGTACAAACCCTTGTAACATCTTGATCTATCCGAGAAGGGATATAAAATACCCATTTCACAAAATAGTTACCGAATACCTGATTGCGTACAAATGTGTGAAGATATTAGTAATAGTCGGTCATTGTACAACGGAAAGTTATTAAAAGTATAGCATACGCGAGTCATTATTATAATCGCTACATATGTTTTAATGTTCTGTAATTTTCACAATCTAGCAATTTATTTTATTCTCTTTCAGTTCATCTGGAAATATTACATTTACTGTTTCGCACGTTCCCTTTTTAATAACAATATCCGGTCTTCTGGCCTGGATAGGATGATCTTTCTGAATCACAGATTCCTAAATAATTTTACTTTTTTGTGCTTATTAAGTCTTTTAAAGGACTAAATTCAAATTGTTTCCATGATGTTCACACATTTTTTAAATACTTTCCTCAAGTCGACTATATCCTTTTGTAATACGATTTACTATCACATTTTTCTCTACATAGGTATCATTTATCTTACAGGCTTTTGCTGACGTTTACTTGGAAACAACACTTTTGAACTGCTATTATTATTTTGTTTCACTAATCAGGTTCCCTTTGTACAGCCATGTCCACAAATGTGCAATAATGTGCATTTAATCTGATTGCACACGTGTGTTTGCGTACACAGGTGATCCTTGGATATATGGACAAATGAATATACGCAGGCCAAACATAATTTTACCCTTCAAGTTTACATTCTAATCTTTCTAATCTACATATATATATATATATATATATATATATATATATATAGATAGATAGATAGATAGATAGATATAGCATAAAAAGATGAGATTATAACACGAAGTTTACCGCGAGAATTTTTTTTTCAATGATGTAAAATCATGTGCCCGCAGTTATTTTGGTGCCATTAATATTTCTTGTATAAAATAACAGGACTACCTCATTGTTTTTGATCCATAGTGGTAACCGCATTGAACCTCAAATAAGAAGATGTAGTGTTCTTCTAATCCCTTCAATTGTGGAACAAGATTTCTATCATATCTCCACAATTGAGTGATTATATTCTTCCAGTTAGGCTATAAATATTTATCCCCTGAATTATAATATGGGCAGTTTAGAATACTATATAGTTGCTAAAGGTGGACTAGTTAGCGTTTGGTTCAATAGAGGTATTTTGTGTTCATTATACTGTAAGGAAGTTAATACATTTCTATCTGCAATGTTCTTCTTTGATAGTTGCGATTTGTTTTTGTTCAAAGCGTATTGGAAGTGCCAAATTCATTAAGGGACATCTTGGATACACTTTTCTTTTTCTTCTGGAAGTGACATTATTATACAAAGAAGTGATTGTCTGCTTCTTGTTAGCAGAAGCTATTTTAGGCAGTCTTTGCTTGTCTCTTGAATCTTGTTTTACCTCCCCATTCAATTTATTGACTTCTACAAAACTAAGGACTCTCTTCTAGAATGCCATCTATTATGATGAGTGAACGTTTTATCTGATTTCTATGGCAGAGCAGAAGAAACATTAAAGTTTTCTACAATCAACAAAATGTTTGGAGATGACAGAATAATGGGTTTTTTTCAGTTTAGGCCTACAGACACTTTGCAATGAAAGTGTAGCTCAGTTACAAAACTGCTTATTCCAAATCAAATAATTTAGGCGGAGGTGTTCTCTTATATTATTTTTTCTGTGATTATTAAATTGAGACTTTTGTTTTGATCTGGGCTATCACAATACTATGAAACAGATGTGCGGATAACATTAAAGAATTATTTCAAAAGGAAACGTTCATTATTTGCAGTACAGGAGTCAAATAAGTTGGAAACGCTTTTTCGAAGTATGATTAATGGAATAAAATGATAAATGTTAATTATGAGGAAAAGCATTGTCAATAAAAAAATTCTACATTTATTTCAGTTAAAATACAATAAAAGTTAAACTTTTAAAAAGTATTTTTATCTTCAAAACTTTAGGAAATGTTTAATTTTTTATGGCGGTCAATTTTTTTTAAATTTCAACAGTTTTACGTATTAGTAGTGATACGTAAAA
This sequence comes from Acanthosepion pharaonis, assembly GCA_903632075.3. Lineage (NCBI taxonomy): Eukaryota > Metazoa > Mollusca > Cephalopoda > Sepiida > Sepiidae > Acanthosepion > Acanthosepion pharaonis. The sequence continues at coordinate 2,028,186 of CAHIKZ030005070.1, forward strand.
TGTGTTTTTTTTTTAGTTGAAATGATTGGATGTGTGTTTACATCAGAAATAGTGGCAACATTTTATAAAATATATTTTTTTTTAATTACAAAAAATGATGGTATATTAAAATGTAAATAATTTGGCACATCATTACGTAAATAATTTATTTAAAAACTTAAATATACGGTGGGGAGTGGGATGCAATTAAATGTCCAAATAAGTTTGCCAAATTCGAAAATTAAATTATTTTAAGTGTTTTTCTTTATGAAATGCAAATTGAGAATATGATCTAAACAAATTTTATTCACATTCACAAACATTTCAGATATTTCGTTTGCAACATGTAAAAGTAAGTTGGGAAAAGAAGCAACTTTAAGCACACGCTCGTGCGCACATATGCAAGTTAGCTTTTATACAAATGGGCAGAATATGTACAGAAAAGATTTTGACCAACTCATTTTACAGAATCAATATTTTTTATGACCAAAACCGATTATACAAATTTTAAGATGTCGGCTGTACTAAAAACTTTTCAGCACACCCTCGTAGATATAAATCAGATGGAAATAAGTATGTTTTTGTGATTTAAGGCTTGAATACAACGAAATATACATTCTTTAATAATTCCATGTACTTTTCTTTATAATATAAAAGGAAACAATTTACATCTCGTTCATTTTCTCATTCATTCTATTTCTTATTTTCTGCTTATGTATTTTTTTAGTTCTTGATAATGAACTTGAATAGACAGTGAATTCGTATTCGTTACTTTCTCGTAACACAATCTTCAAAACAGTTCTCTTTTTTTTCCAATTGTTGTATATTTTCTATTTTCTTATATCAATTAAATATGTTCATGTATCTGGAATTTATGTTTAGGAATATTGTATGGGTTTAGATGTTAAAATAATCTGTGCGTTTGTGTGCGCGCGCCCGTGTGTGTGCGCGCGCCCGTGTGTGTGTTTGTGTGCGCGCGCCCGTGTGTGTGTGTGTGTCCTATGACATTCTCTTTTTCCATCCAATATCGGCTTTGTAGAGTAGCAGAACCGCGCCATACCCCAAACAAACAATTACCAGTCGTTTTTCTGATGATTTTTCAGATATCTTCCACATACCATTATAGAAGCAAGCTTTAGAGGTGTTCAGAATTATTTAAAGGTCATGAATGTAAACATTTTGGCTGCAGGTTATGCTTTATTGTCAAAATCTGCTTCAAAATATCATTAGCAAAACTTCCTAACCTGTTTGATCATTTGCTAAAATAATGTGATTCTTCCATTTGTTCCTTTTTATCTCCGCAATATTTTCATTGTCCACTCCGACAATTTTCTGTTTTATTTAAAGTTTTATTTGCTTACTTTTTGTTGATTATTTCTGTTAATTTCCTTTGTATTGACTTAGTTTTCTCTCTTCATTTTTTTACTTTTGCATTTTGTTTTTTATTCGGGTTTCTCATATTTTTGTTTTGTCTTTTCTTCCTTTTTATTTGCTATTTTTCCTTCCTTTTCCTTCCCCGTTTTATCACCTTTTTGTTTTCTCTATTCCTTCCATTTTTCTGTTCATTATTTTTCCCCTTTCCCAACATTTTTATTTTTTCTTTCCTTTACTTTTCTATTTTTCGTACTTTTTCTATTTTCTACATCACGTTCATAGTTTTTCACTTTTCTTCCTTTTTTATTTCACTTTTAATCACTTTTATTTTTCCTTGACTTCATCCTTTTTATTTTTCTTCTTTCATTTTTTCCTTTGATTTCTTTTAATATTCATTCTTTTTCACTTTCTACTTTTCTTCGTTCCTTTTTTCTTTTCTTTGTTTTCTTCGTTCCGTTTTTCTTTCCTCCTTTTCTTCGCTCCTTTTCTCCTTTCCTCCTTTTTTCGTTCTTTCTTCGTTTGTTTTACCCTCTTCTCCGGCATTCATTTTTCTCATTCGATTTCTCTTTACATTTCTTGTTTCTCTTTCTTAGCTGTTTTTCTAGTCATAGTTTACTGTTTTATTCATTTTTGTTGTATTCCTTTTCTTTTATAATTTTTCGTTTTCTCATTTTTCTTTTTCGTTGTCAAATTTCTCAGATTTTTGTTGCTCTTCCACACACGCACACAAATGAAAAAAAAAATACGTGAACATAATTTCAAGATGAGATATATCCTTATTATTGTATTCTTTGGCGTCTCACCTATGTACGCATCAAGTTTATAACCTAAGTAACCGATCCCCTATAAGTACAATCAAAATCTAGTTAAAAAGAAATGTAGTGAATTTGTCTAAATGTGTATTGGTAATTTTTTTAAAAATACAAAACTTTTCCTAATACTGATAACTTTCATTTTCCTCTTGCTATTTAATAATTACAATTGATTAATGTTTTCATGTCAGACTTTTTATATTGATTTTATATTATTTTTTTTATTTACTTCAAATTTCTACTAAATCCCATTAGAATGTCTTTTTAATAGATGTTTTTATTGTCCCCGAAAGAGAGAAAATAAATGACATAATAATCTTGTTCTGTGATATATTACTTATTACTTGAAACCGTGACACAAAGGATTATGAATTTTCTTAATTAAATAACTTGGGCGTTACACATTTTAATATGTGCATACAATATCTATGAAATTTTACACGCACACACATACACATACGCACACAAATATACACGTGTGTGCGGTTTTTTTTTTTATTTCAGTACTTATGACTGGCTTTGTCATTCTTGTCAATGTAGTAGTCAAGATTTTGTTGGATCTATCCTGGAATTTTTGGGAAATTCAAATGAGTTATGACTTATATAGGCATGGCGTGTGTTGTAATATCTGTTCAACTTACTTGTGGGTTTTCATGTTATGGTTGATAGCGGTCAGTTTCTGCAGGTTTTCTGACACACCCTGCCTGTTATTACTGATCATAATTCGTGTAATGTTTACTAATATGAATCTTGTGGCTAATTAGACTACATTAATCAGACTTAATCTGTCACATTCATCACATGTAAATTTATGGATTACTGGATCAATGGTTCCCCGTTTTCGAGTTGCACACCCAACATATTACATGTTCTTGGAAAATTTTAGTGCCTTCATGAAATGTACGTTTCGACTGATATCGATCACAAGTAATAGTTTCCCATAGTCCATCTTGTAGAGACTCTTTGAAATAGCCACTGAAGTACTTTATGCATGGGTCGACTCTCCATAGAGAATTTGTTTCAGTAATTGTATTGCCATCAAGGTGAATGGCATGGCCTTCCCAGTGGAACCTGTGGCAATGAATACGCACTTTATTACTGAATATATTGCCATTTCAATGACCACACAATCTGGCATACCCAGTGGATATCAAGAATCCATCTTAAACATCATTGATAGAATCTCTCCAGAGCGTTCACGTGTTTGCGTTACACAGCCCATGTCTCACAAAAATACAGCAAGGACGTCATATTGTATACTGCCATCTTTGTGTACTTCTTAAATCCTTTATTCGACCAGATTCAATCTTTTTAGAGCTTCAAAAACATCAGTTGCCTCCACATAAAAATATTTCATCGTCAAGAGTACAGTGTCTATTTATAGTGTGAATTTGTTTACCGCCTTTGGCTTGTGGCCATCCACAAATATTGATGGTTCAATGCAAGACGAAGCTGGAGCTGGTTGAAACATGACCACTGTCTTATCAAATCTGATAGTGAGTATGAACATTTTTGAAGGAATGGGAAAGATTATCCATCAGCGCTTGTATTTCCTGTTCTGTTTGGGTGACTATGTCGCACTCATTGGCACACCTATCACAGGTAAGAGCTTAGAATGTCTTAGATTTAATAGAAGTACCAGACGTTCAATAGCTTGTCAGTTGTACTAGATCAAATGTATATGCCAGGATCATGGTCATTTACACTGTGGAATCATTAGTAAGATCAATAAATTAAACAGGCTTTGTTTTTCAACGAAATCTCTTGGATTTATCGCGCTGTGAAAACCATATTCATCGTTCCTCGATTAATCCAGAAGGAACATTGACTTTAGTAGTATCGTATCCACAATGCGAGAATTCAGTCGAGACTAGGATTGTAACCGTTAGCAAAAAGTAAAACCCATACAATCCCACTTTGCTTTTGTACAATGGCATCACGATCGTATCTCTCCAATCCTTTGGATCTCCCTTGCAGATGTTCAGGATGATTCTGTGTATAATATCAGTCAAGTGATCACCACCATACCAAAGGGTTTCAGGTAGCTTCCTCTTGATCAGCTTTTGCTGATATTAAGTTTTACTTATTCCAAGATCAGAGGATCATTAATAGATTCTACGGTGGGTCTTTACAAATTCGAAAAGTATTTTTCAATTTCTTACCGATTTCCACCATGTTAGTAAGGAGCTTCGTATTATCTGTTGGTCAAAACTCTGTTCTTGGGCTGAAGGTATGCTTCATGAGGTTGTACAACTCTTTACTATTCTTACCATTGGCAGCAGACTGCATTTCTGCGGCCAAGTCAGACTACCAAATATCTTCCATCTCACGAAGCTTACACTGAGTATTGAACTTTGCTTCTTTTGAATGACTTTTCTAGCTGTTGTTGTTGTTGTTTGCTCGTGAACAGTCGTTCTTAGCATGCGTTCTCATATATTACTGATCGTTGTTATTCATATTACCTGTTCCCTATCTCGCCAGGCAACTCCAGATTTCCCATTCACTTCCAATCCTAGTATAAAACTCCCCCAATAAGAAGATTCAACGTGTCCTAAAAACAGATTGAAGAAGATATTTGCAGCGCCTCGTAGAATGAGGACTTTAAAACTTCATCTGAAGTGAATCAACACTGACTAGAGCATATCGGCTACTGGCAAGAGTTGATCGAAGTATCATAAGCCTCTTATACTATGTGGTAGTTTGCGAGACATGAGGTTTGTTCGTACAACAAACCCTACATCAACCCCTCTTCATTCATCTACTTTCCTACCTTTCTAGAAAAATGTGAAGCCATCACATTGCTCTTAGATTTGACCGACATCAGAGAGGCAAGTCTAAGATAGAGCAGCAATATCAAAGGCATAGCGACTGAGGGCTTAAGCAACAAGGGTATTTCTCCGAGCGAGAGATAATCTAGAGCTATCAACGAGCTTTTGTAGGTTCCAGCAGATTTTAAATGTTGACAATTTTCATTGTTTGATTTCGAGTGTTTAATAGGACTGCCGCGCTCAACTAGTTAGAGTTAATCAATGAGTCAATGTTTAGGGCACTTTTTCTAGACCCCTCTGGTGAGTAGTGTCATCGTCAAACAGGGCTGCTCAATCACCTTTGGAGCACCCCTAGGTAAGCCAAAAAAACTTTATATCTACCAATGGCTGACAGTTGTCAGCAGGTACGTACTCCCATTTTATCAGACCTGTACACGTCGTCACTTGGCTATCCCCAGTGGACATGATGAACCAGAGCAACAACAGAAGTTAAGATATAAGCAGTATACTTGCTGAGAATTATAGTCGGGTGCAGCTTGCACAACATCACAACGACTCGCAACGAAAATTCGAATAATCACAGAGAAAAGCATATCCAAGATGTCCGGGTTAGCAGTGAAATGAATGCTATATCAGGGTTTTTCTTCTGCTGGAAGGAAACCTTACACACACACACACACACACACAAATATATATATATATATATATATATATATATAAACGTTATATTTAGTGGGGAGAAAACAGTAAAATTAATGTCTACTGAATACGATCAAGATAGAAAGTCTTATTAAAGAAACTGTGCCTTCCGATACGAATCGAGCCTCTATCCTCTTTTTAGTCTGAGAAACCACCTTCAGGTTAAACATTACAACAAAGGAACACTTAATTACACTTAATTTAAGAAATGCATATCTCTCGTTGGGACATTTAGATGTCTATACCACTAACTTTACTTTAGTACCCGAAACGTAAAGTCATTTTAAAACAATTAGTGGATCTGTTAATTCGAGATTATTTCTTATGATATATATTTTCTTGCTGATGAAATCCATCTCCTTTAATTGTGCGGGTAAGTCAAACATTTGAGTCAAATTTGTTTGTATGATCTTTTCCAGAAATCCATAGCTTAATGATAAAAAGTATTTACTTTATGTAAAATATTTATTTTTCAACATAATTTTCGTCTTTGTTAATATACTTAATTAAATATTGAATTTTAGTCACGCCCAACACAAATTATACAAATAAAATATATCGAAATTCAAATAATTCTGTTTCAGGTTATAAACTTATTGACCATTGATTTCCTATTTTGACTGTTTTCTTCATAAACAGTGATTAAATACTTACCAGAAATGCGTTGTATGGTATATCAAAATTAGACCTGCAGAGAAAAACTACATTTATGCAAGATACTCCTTATTTGAAAATGTAAATTTATTTATCAAACTCTCGTTGGTAAGCCAGTAAAAATAGTTTCCATTTTATCATCTTTCTTTTACTTTAATTCATTTCTCTCTCTATCTTTGTTTCTGGTTTTCTCCCATAGGCATTTATATCAGTCATGATTTAGATAGTTCACGATATTGCATAGTATATATATATATATATTATCATTTCGCAGATTTTATAATTTATTTGAAATCATCTTTTGCTTTCCGTTTAGTACAATCCCTTATTGGATTCTTACCTGATACCTGGGGTTAGAGAAGATAGTAAATATATGCTTTCTGTTTGCACAAATTCTGATGTTACGTGATAATTGACATGTACAGTGTTTATATATTCTTTACATTGATAAAACTCTCCTAAGTAGATCAGCAGTTCTACATTGAGTATTTATTATCTCTTGTAAACAGAAGTTACCAAGGATCTTGTTAATGCGCTTCTCTGTACTTTTTTTTTTATTATACACAAGGCTCCACTTTTAACAGTAATTTTAATCTACCACATATTTTCAATTTCAAAATATTATTTATCATATTATTAACACATAAATCCTTATCTGGTGACACTGCCATATCTATGAGAAGCCATGTTTTTCTTTTTAGTCTTTAATCATTATGCCTGGTCTGCACGATTTTATGCATCTGTTCGTATAAGTAGTAACGTCCCAAAGAATAGTTACCTTGTGACTTTCGAAGTTACCATTTTTCAACAAGTGTCGCACAATAATATTGTCATGTATTACAATTAATATACTGTTCAATCTTGTGTCGATCCTTCAGACACTAAGTGGCCAATAATTTGAACATGTTTATAATGTTATTATTATTGAAAACAATTTTATTTCTGTTATTCCTCTTCTAATTGAAATTAATTTTCTACTTTCTGATTTTCAGACGTCTAAATGATAATCTACTGATGGATATACCGGACTTGCTTTTTGCGAATATGCCAAAATTGTATCGTCTGTAAGTATAGCATTTTTCCTTGTCTTTATATCAATTAGGCTTAACAAAGCAATATTGAAAAATATCACAGCAGTAAAGTTTACTAAGTCTTATTCCGCTGAGTAATTTTCATTCGATTAGTTTGTTTTAACACATTTTTATCCGACATTAACAAGATTGTACTGGTTGAGTACATTAACAGAAATTAATATTAATAGATGCAAAACATATGTATAATAATAAAGACATAATATATGAACTGAGACATTGCTTATTTCATTACTGCAAATTGTTCTCTGTTCATTTATATATATGTATTCCCTCATTATTGTTAAGGTCATTCTTTCGGGATGTGTGTTATCATAACTCTACAACTTTCTGTCCATTGTAGCTCTTAGCAATATTTGTCTTGTTGCTATAACTCTGAATCTCTATTCTACCAGTACAAATCTCGTTAGGTAGATTAATGTTGCTTTCCTCTGTAATTCCTTCCTTCAATGTTTCGTGCGAGTGTCAAAGTTTTTTAGCCCTCTTTCCTAATTATCTGCCCTAAAAATGTTAACTCTTTCTCATTCTAATTATGTCCTTTTTGCTTCCATTTTCCCTGAAACTTCGTTTCTGACATGTTCAGTCTATGGTATTCTCAGCATCTTTCTGAAGAACAACATTTCTTTTGCCTGAAGTCTTTTCATCTGTGAAGAGATTGTCAAGCTTTCACTGCCATATAGGAAAACCGATATTACATAACAGTTCGGTACTCCTTTCTTTATTTTTAACGAAAGTTTCATGTTTCTTAATATTTTTGCTTAGCTTTTGAAAGTCATCTTTCGTTATTCAAATCCACCATTGGATTTCGGTGTCACCTTTTTCGTTCTCTGATAAGATACTTCCTATATATTTAATTTTTTGTATTTGCTTGATTTTGATGTCTTGAATTTCTAATTCCTATGTTGAGCTGTTCCTTTTGCTGACATCCATACATTGTTTTCTTACAATTGATGTTTAGTCTTTTCTTTTTGCTTTCCTTTAATACCTTCTGTAAGAGTTTCTCTTTCTTTGTATGTCATCAACATTGTCATCTGCATATCTGCATAGTAAGATTGTAGCTGCTAATAATGAATCCTGGGAGGACATCTAACTCTCTCAGGATTGATTCACTGTAAAGTGCAGTGAGAAGACACACGTTTGTCTTATGCACCTTTTCTATTTTTATGTATTTACTGAATTCATTTCCTTTCTGTATGCAGGCGTCTTACTCCCAGCATAAGTTCTGTATTCTGACATACTTCCCAAATAAATCCAGCTTTCCTAGCAATTCCAACAGTTCCTTGTAAGGTAATTTATCAAATGCTATTGCATAATCATAGTTATAGATTTGGAGTCTAAACATCATATTCGCTGTTCCAGTATCTTTAACAAAACCACACTGTTCTTGGCCTATTTCTGGTCTTATTCTGCTGGATGCTCTATTCATTAGAATGCGGGTCATCAATCTTATGTGGCTCATTATGCTGATTGTCCGATGGAGTTCGCTTGCACGTTGCTTCTTAGGCAGCGCTATGAAAATTGATCTACTTAGGTCATCCGCTTGTTGTATATTTCATTTATTATGCCGAAATCAGCTAAAGCTGCCAGCATGTCTATTACATTTCCATTTCTGCAGCTTTATTTAATTTGGCCAGTGCTGATTTCACTTCAGATTCTTATATTTCTTGTCCTTCCATATTTCCAATATTGCAGAGTGTCTTTTCTCTCTAATGTATTCGTTCCTTCTCTGAAGTACCTTTTTTTTTTTATCAGTGTTCCGTTTTTTTTTGGGGGGGGGATTTTAAGCATCCTGTTGATGAACATGTCCTTCTACTTCTCTTCTTTTATGCATTTCTATTTTATCTGTAATAGACATTCAGTTTCTTCACACTTTTCATTGAGCCATACCTTTTTTGCCTGCCTACATTTGCTTCTAATTTCTTTGTGCTAGGTCCTATATTCTATGCCATAGCTTGGCATTGTTTGCGGCTCCGTTTCATCATGACGAGAATTTCATCTGTTATCCGTTTTCTTTTCTTTGTTTATTTTTCTTTGGGTTTATTTCATTTGCTGATGTTATTAAAGTGTCTTTTAATGCATCCCATTTTGAATTTCCTTTCTCATTTAGTTCATCTTATCTTCTTTTAACGCTGTCCGTATATTTCTTCAAATTCAGATCATTGAGGAGTCTGCCATACTGCAATTTAATTGCACTTCTGGCTCTCTTCAATTTCTGTAGTTTCACTCTAATGTGTTCACTCCCGCAGTCGGCACTTGGCTATGTTTTACAGTGTAAAACTGCATTCCGAAATCACTTATTGATCGTTATGTAATCGATCTAGTTCTTCGTTTTTCCTCTTTCGTTTCTCTTTCCATATATATATATATATATATATATATATATATATATATATATCTTGGAAGTTCTTTAAACTAAATGTCAACTACAACCTCCACCATCAGATCTATTTTTCTCCTTTTATGAGTTCCTGATCCAAATTTGCCAATTATTTCATCATCCCTTTCTTTCCTTTCAGTTTAACTACTAGAATTCTAACAGTTGATAGTATCCCAAAATGCATTTATTCAGGTCTTGATCTTATAAAAAATATCAATCTCTTACTAACCTTGTTTCACATACATCTAAAATAGCATTTGACATATTCATTCCCTGTGTTATATTCTGTCGACATTAGTATTTTGGCATCGTTTCTAATCGTTAGATCACCGAAGTTAAGCATCGTAGAGCCAGGTCAGTACTTAGATATGAGACGGCTTGGGAACACCTGGTATTGACATTACCATGGACATGAAATTTTATTACAAATCCCCGAAAAAATGGGCCCTGTGCAACACCGTTGAGAGTACTAGGAAAAACTGTTCAAGATTCTTTTTAATTAAACCATAGATGGAATTTCCCTTCATAATCTTCAACATTCGCAAATCATTGAATTTTTATGAATTATATTTTTCACAAATATGAAAGCTATATACGACGCCATATTTCGTATATGTTTTGATTTACCATCATGGATAAGGAGTACACGTAAAAGTGAAAAACACACAAACATTATAGACCGGTTTGGTGAACGTATAAATAAGAAAGGCTTTCACGTCTCTATTGTAGGTTGATGGTTGAAATGACCCGCAGAGGACAGGCAACTTTTGTTTCTGCAGTAGAAAGTCTAACAACAGGAAGGAGAGTCTCAAATTCTATGGCTTTGCCTATTTCATTGTGCTCTCGTTCTACGATTTTCTTAAGAGAGATTGCCTGGAAGACCTTGACTTCTTGTCAACAATCTCCATTTCCCATTGGGAGCGTGTCAATTTCATAAGAAGTGATGGTCCTTTTCAAAGTATTTGTATTTCATCTGCGGTTCTAATCTGCTTCACTGGTCAGAATCTAAACTTTCTTCGATGTCTATAAATAAAATATACATTTTATGAAAATATATGTCTTAATTTTACCTATAAATATCCCATTTATTTTAGCTTCTGTAACGTTTCACCTTTCATCTCATCTTCTCCATTTCTTCTGGTTGTTCTATTTATTCTACCTTCAAGTTACCAATCAATACAAAATGTCCTGCCCCAATGCAAGATTTCATATTAGATTTAGTTTATCGGTTTTTTGGGGGGGGTGTTTTGTTTTTTTTCTTTTGCTACTCAACATTTTCGCTCTTTCAAAAAATCACCAATAAAATACAAAAAATAAAAATTATATTTTTGACTTTTTCTGTCGGGAATTCATAGCTCTTTTCGATTAGAAAATGATTTTTTTTTTGTTTTTCTTTTAAATAAATTGTTGCGTTAAGATTTTTTCTTGTTTTGTTTTTTAATAATTTTACTGCAATGTTACTAAGACGCAAGGGTTACTGGGAATGGAAGAGAATGAGAAGACTTTAGAAAGGACAATAAAAGAACAGGAATCAGGAAGAGAGAACATGGCGATTGATGTTTTTGAAGATTATAGGTGACAAGGAAGCAAGTAATCCACAGTTCTACAGGCGAGAATTGCAAGAAAAACTATTTGAATAAAACTTACGGTTGCATCTAGCTTTTCCAACAATAAAGTGATGAGACCTACTTGGCAATATAGTAGTACGTTTACATTCATTCGAGGTATCAAGAATGAGAGCCCATTAGAACAATTGTCATGAAAATGTTTATAAAATAGATAGAGTGAAACCAAGTCACGGCGGTGGGAAAATGATTGAAATCGAGAGGTCAGGATAACATTATAAACCTTTCTTCGAATTTATCAGGCATCTGAAGATTTATGGCAAACCAGATATGACAGCAATATTCATTGCATGGGCGAATACTAGATTTATAAATGTGCAAAAGGGATTCTGATGTGAAAAATTATCTTGCACGATACAGTGAACCAACTTTCCTAACAGACGTAACAAGAGATTCAATATAATCACTCCACGTCATGTCAGTAGAAAAAGTGAGACCAAATATGTGCAATGTGTTGCTCTTCTGGACGTTAGCATCAGCCATACCGATAGAAAGCAAAAATGGTTCTCTATGATGATTAAAATTTAGCAGTTTCGTTTTGCATGAGAATGTACATGCCATATCTTACCCCAGTTAACCACTGATTGGAGGACATTTTCGGGAGCACCTGCCAATTTTAATTTTTCGGACCTATCGGAACAGAAAGTAAATAGTTTTCATCAGCATAAATACTTAGTTGGAAACATGACATCAGGAAGGTCCAAGGATAGAACTCTGTGGGACTCTTGCATTAATGTGAAATGATCTGGAAGCGTGGTCGTCTAACGTTACATTCATAACACTATTTACGAACGATTAGATTGTCGAATTTTCGGTCAGACACCATAGCCTTTGAACTTGTTCAGAAAGCCAACAAAAAGACGCCTTTAAAGCTACACCTTGAGTTCCGTTGTTCTTATCTAAAGCCTGATAGACAAATTCAGTAATAATAGTTAACACATCGACGAAAGCCATATTGTTTATCTAAAGAAGGTTGTGTGAAGTAAGATGCTTAACTAATTTGGAGGTGATTAGAGCCTCTAGTACTTAATCCAAAAGAGATAAAATATTGATAGAGCAATAATCCGTGGAATCAGAAGCTTCACTAGACAGGAACTACAGATTTCCAACAAACTGTAAAGTAAGAAGCAAGGCATTTTTTGAATAACTTTTGGAGAAAAAGGTGGATATAAACGTGTGTTGCTTAGTCATTAGATGAATTTGGGTTTGAAATTTTCAATGTATAATTTTTACTGTAAATCGGTATCAAGTGCATTGGCAAGAAATGTTGTAAAATAATTATTCAGGTACACATTTCCGTAGAACAATTACCATCAAATTCGCAAGTCTTGTGTGGAAATGATAGCAGAAACCATGGATTGTGTAAGTGCATATCACTCAGAGATTCCATTCTTGGGGTAAAATCAAATATACCCCTGAAGTAATTTGAAATTATAAATAAATTGACCCTTGCTCAAAACCCGATAATCAGCTTCAGTCTTGAAAAAGTGAAGAGAACGAACGAACAAAGATGGGAACAAATACATATAAAATAAGGAAAAAATTATTAGAATAAAAATATAATGAAAAGAAAAAATCATAATCAGAAACGGGAATCAAATTAACATGTACTTCTGTATTGACACACAATAGACTTTAGCCATAAATATCTACAAGTCCGAGGTACTATATTTTCTTTTAAGAACTCTTCTGTCCTAAATCACGGTCATTTTTTTTATCTTTCATTAGATTACCAAAGGTATTGTTTTTAATTATACCAGTGTTCTGAAGTTATTTTCTTAGAATACATGAGATAATAGAGATTCTGGAAAATAATAATCTATCCTACTGTTCATACTAATATGCCTTTCAAGCAATGTTTCTTACAATCGATATAACTATGTAACGACGTATTGAAGCTGCTCGAATACCAGCGTCTTGATCATAGGTTATTAGGGTCACGTTTTATGGCAATGAGCGTTGATCCAGAATAAATCTTGACGTTCTTTGTCTTTTGATTGAACCTCTGTTCATGCTTGAGTTGTCGGAGATCATAGTGTCGGCGAACTTCCTTCATAAACTCGAAGTAGGCAAGCTTTTTCTATGAAACTGTACCTATCGTTCAGGTGTGTAGAGAGGAGAGTGAGCGTTAAGCCCGGCTTATACTTTGATATGTTGAGAACAATGAGTACAGACCGGTATTCTTCCTTATCAGAATACTGTTTATCATTTTAGAATTTTGTAATCCATTAGGGGGCGAAGCATTTTTCTTCGTTTACTAAACGTGGTTTAAATGACCCTTGTTGAAGTACAAAAGCCCAAATACGACATCAACCCTTTTATGACACCCAATATTTTACACAAAATAAAATAAATGTTGCAAATAGGATTCTCCTTAAAAATCATTAAGAGCAATGTTAAACGTTGGAAATAATCAGCGGAGGAATGGGGAAGAATGTAACAGTCAAAATGGTGTCAAAAAAGTGACAAAACAAATGCAATTTTTCCTAATGATATACATTTGAATTCAATATTAACAGTGAATTTTCTCTCTCAAATTCTTGTAGAAAGTGTTGTCTACTCAATTTGAGCTTAATTTGACGAACAAATCTATACATGAAGTTGTAACTTTGTGTCTAATTTCGTTTCTACTTCATCATATATGCACCACACAATTCGTCTTTAATGATCTCAGAAAAGAATTTTAAAAACAATTAGGATATTTTTACATTACTTTTACGTTTTCAATTGAATGATTTCTTATCGGATATTTTTTCAAATGACAAAAGTATACTAATCATAAAGCTACATTTGTCAAACATCCACTGCATACAACTGATCATCAGACAATAGTATGGTTGAATTTTTCACTAGTGTTGTCATATCTTACTATGGCAATAAGAAAATGACTAACTGAAAATTGAAGATGATTCTACTGCAGTTTACTTATACCCAATTGATGAAGGTGAAATACTTTTTACGATAAATAATTATTTTACAACATAAATATTTTCTTGCCAAATTGACTTGATACCGATTTACAGTAAACATTATACATTGAAAATTTCAAACCCAAATCTAAGCGACACACGTTTATCTCTTTAATCCACCTTCGGATAAGAGGAAATGTGTTTAAATAAATTTATTTTGTGCGAATTGAAATATTAAATGTCAAGCGCTTTCTCCACACTAAAATTCAGGGTATAAAAAAATTATGAATGATTTACTATTCAGCTCTTGTGACAATCATTTTTTTCTATTAGTGACCCATCAACATTCATAAAAAAAAAGAGACGATAGTGCATTACCGTAATGTTTGTACACAAACTGACACATGCAAACATGTATCACTGAGCTGTTGACTATCTCTATTCAGAGTTAATATAAATCAGATAAAACGCTCGCAAAGGTATGGAAAGAATTTTGACGATACAGTGTATATTTTAAGCCTTAGTTTGTCCATTTCTATGCCGTCATGCATCACAGTATGTAATTCTTAACCCGTGTTAAGCAAAATTTTATCTGACACTTTAAAGCATCAATTCTGACTTTCTTCAGTGAAGTTTTTCTTTGAGAATGAATGTTTTGGTGTATGGAATCATGACAAAAATAATTTTTTCTCACACAATCTACTGAATTCGCCGTAGGATTTGATTTTTTAGTAAAAGACCTGATGCAAAATGGAATGCGTTCATGTATGAGATCATCTGTTTACTAATGCCAGTGATTATATACATAAAAAAAATCGGCAGAGTAGTTAAGTGGTTTGAGATTTTTAGATGTGTGTCGGGGAAAACAGTCGACTTTTCTTGTAGGTGACAGACAAAATCGGTCAACTGATGCCGTAAGCACAGTTTTTCTCGCCCATTGTTAACTGTCAAGATATTAAGAATTGAAAAATTAAACTTTTTTAATGTTCTTATAAGCCAGATTTTACACCTCGATTAAATAAAAGCTTAGTTGTTTTTTCTTTTAAATTAATTTTTTATATAATACTAACTTGCAATAAGCAATATAAACAAGCTATTTATTTCCGTCATGCGCCATGTCCCTTCAGAATTTGAACGATAATGACAAGTTATTATCCTTCGTAATTATAAGTAATGTTTATCTCCCCCACTATCCCCCCCCCGCCCCCAGTTTCTATTCTACAAACCATTTACTTAAAAGCGTTAGGTAGGTTACTCGCTTCTCCCTGATTTTGTATGTTCCGCGAATGGCAAATTTTTCAAACTCTCAATATTTTTTACAATTTTCATTAGTCTCTTTCTAAGTACAACAGTCATTTTTGTTACATTTTCCTTAAAACTTCCTCGTTTCCTTAGTCAGCACCCTTCTGTAGAAAGACTTACCGTTGCAACAAGTCGCCTCTTAATCTGTGATGAAATTGTCTAGCATTTCCTGTCATATAAGAGGATTGATATTCAGCACTCGCTTTTTTGTTTCTAACAATTTTTTTTAGCTTTTTGAAGGCATCTTGAAAGGCATCTTCTAACACACCTTCGGATTTCTGTATCTCATTTTCCATCGTCTATTAAAAAATCCTAGATATTTAAATTTCGGTACTTTTACCCTCTCTAATTTATCTGCGTACTTTATGTTGTTAAGATTGTACCTCGGCGTAAAGGTTAAATAAATTCGATTAGAAGATGCATCCTCGTCTTAAGGCCCTTTCTATTTTTAAGTATTGCTTCATTTATTTTTATCCATAGGCATGTTTGTTCCCAAATGTTCTGAATAATTCTAACATCTTTCAAAATAGAGATCATTGTATCGTACCTTATGAAATGCTTTTGTCCAACCCATAAAACCTGTATAACGCCATTCAGCATTTGTATTGCTAGTTCTATCATTCTGGTAAGAAATATTGTATTTTTCTTCTAATGTCTTTATCAAAACCATACTGTTCTTTTCCTATTTCTGGTTTAATTCAATTAGGTGTCCTTTTTTCTCAAAATGCTGATGGACGTAAGCTTAGTTATGTGGCTTATTAAGCTAATTGTCCTGTGGGACTCGCATTCGTTCGCACCTGGCTTCTTAGCTCGACGAAGATGAATCTACTATGGTCATCTAGTATGTCGTATATATTTCCGTAATCTTGTCAATGTGAAATCTATGATTGATAGCATCTCTATTACAATCCCATTTGTTTCTGTTGCTTTGTTCCTATTCATCTTAGCAAGTACCGATCTTACATTAATATTTCATGTCATTCCATGTTTTTGTGTATTATAGGATTCCATCTTTTGTCGCGGAATAGTCCTTTGATATATTCGTTGTTTGAAGTATTTTCTTTTTCTAATATGACCATTCGCTTTATATTACATGCATTTTGTCGATGAACACATCTTTTGTCCGTTTCTTTTCAGCACTCCACTCCGAACTTGCCAAATATTTGTCTCGTTACTTTTTTAACACTTAGGTCTACTATGATGATGGTAATTTCCTGCGATTTGTATTGAGTCTTGGTGTTATCTAGTTTTATAAAACCTATCAGTTTCTTCTTGCGCGCTTTGTGCCGTCAGTCTGTAAACTGGGAATTATAGTGGAGTGGTTTCCTGTTGTCTTCTGCACAGAACTTATCTCTAGTTAGGTGGCGTCCTGGGTATGACGACATCCGGTAGCAAGGCCTCTAATCGGGAGGTTTTGAGGAGCGTGAAATCATCTCTTAATTGCTGTTGTTTTCCGATCTACCCTGACCTGGGGCGGTAGCACCTGTTAGGGCAAATAGTTAAACTTGGGTCAAAATACTATGAATGCATAAAAATAGATTTCCATAGTAAAAATAACAGTAATATATTTTTGAAAATATATTAGCAGTAATTCACAATATTAATACATAATACATTAATTCATTAAAAGCCTATCTTTAAAATCTTGACACCATTTAATAACCCAATGACATCGATATGACGTAAGACAAACTAAACCAATCTAGATAGCTGATCGTTGACTCATTACAAGTTCTTTAACCCTTTGATAGATATTACTTTTACGCCCTATCGAGGTGCCCTCCTCCAAAAGAATTGACTTTAAATTGCTAGTAGTTTCTAATAGCATCTCAATTTCTCGTATTTACTAATATCGTTATATTGAAATTTTCTTCTAATATTCTTTATTACAGAAGACTCACTTTAACGTAATAAATCCATACTAAGCTTGTGACACGACGACGATCTCCAAGATATTTTAGTCATGAAAATTTATGCCAGATTTTTTTTATTTTTAAACGAGGAATTATATCAATCCATACTATTCGGACTGGAATGCTTATCTTGGTTGAGATGCCCAAAACGTTTCGACCGTTGTATTTTCTGGCATTCTTCAGGTGTCTGTCGTATTTTGAAACTAGTCGTTTATTCACTTCAATTGGTTACCATTAATTAATGCAATGTCTATATTTGCGAACGCATTTCATTCGGCTCTTGCAATTTGTATTACACGCAATTATGGCACTTTATTCGATTGAATGATTGTATTAAACATTTTGTTCAACGCATTTAACTGTAGTTTTGTAATAAAATATTACAGATTCTGACTTTATAACTCCTAAGACAATCTGTGGGTATCAGTTGTTAAAAGTGGCCTCGAAATATAGTTTCCTATTGCCTACATCCGTTTGTACCTAAATGTGCAGTAAATCTAAGTTTCATAACTGCTGACATTATCGTTGAACAATGGGTGGAGTCAGAAGAAATAACTCATAAATTTAGGATTGTGTATTCATAGTAAAAAAAAAATATGCCAGAATTCTATGAAACGTGTACCTTATCACCCGGGAAAGAGCTAAACATTATTAACTAAATTTATCTTTCAACTCAATGAAGTATTTCAGAATCACTTTTTTTTAATGCAATATTCCTTCAGTAGGTAGGTAATCATGGCTATCCATACATTTTTTTCTTTAATTAGGAAAAAATAATGGAATGGCTTCCTGTTACCTTCTCTAGGGTTTTCAATTTAAAATTGTACTTCTCTTAAAATGACAAGTTTCTAGACTTAAGTGGCTGTCTACCCTGTTATTTAATCCTTAGTTGAGAGGAGAAGAGGATTTATGCCTTTCCCAAGGGCATTATTATGGGAATGAATGCAATAGACTAGGTTGAAATTGAACCGTAACAAAGCTGGAAAGCTCAGCAATCTTTAATTTCCACCTTGTACTTTATCTTTGGTATTTTTTTTTTGTCGGTTGCTTTCAAAAGGAGAAGGAAACTGTAATAGAGGTTATAATATTTGAGGTACTTATGGTTTAATGAATTTTCCTCTTCTGAATTGTAATGGACTTCTCACTCTTAAAATTGTTCATTTTGAGATTAGATGCGTCTTTGAGTTTATTAGTTTCTGTGTATCTTTTGGACATGTTTTTTTAATGGAACGAGAGACATGTGGGTAGAAACATCACCACCACAAGTCGACTTATGGCATTGATTTCTTTCTCTATCTCAGTGTGAGACTCTTTTTGCTCTTAAAAAATTTTTCAAATCATTTCTAGTCTTAACTGTTTTCATTATGTTTGTTTTGGCGAGATTCCTACTGTTACCGACATTAGTGTTATGTGGATTTTTGTCGAATATAGGTGTTCAGTAGTCACAACCTCGAATGTATGGCTACGTTTAGCTTCTATTTAGTATACGTTTTGACCTGCAGATGAAGGGAATTTTCTGTTATTGAAATGGTGAAGCTTCTTTGGCGAATTCTTAAATGTTTGGTGTTCTGGAGGTCTTTGTCTGATGTTATTCTATAGAGATTAACCACAGAACCAATATATTGTAAATGCCACAAAATAAGCTGCTACGTGGTCCCAGTAACAACTTTAAACACCTTATCTCTCCGTTCGTTCTTTTATCTATAATCTATATGATCACTTGTTTTTATGTCTTTGAATTAAAATATGTCCTATATGTTTACTCCTCTTAACTATCAACATGGTGAGAGGAGTGATCTCACTTTTCATTCT
>CAHIKZ030005070.1:2050000-2105000 GCA_903632075.3 Acanthosepion pharaonis
GCAAAAAGTAACAGCTCCTTTTAGGACACGTTCACATTTATTACGTGAAGCCACGTGTTATGATCAGAACTGTCACACTGGTATAGCTGGAAATATTGGTTCTTTGGGCTATAGCGGCAGAACATGCTGGTATTTCCGAGAAAAAATGAAAACATCTATGCTGGCTTTGGCTCAAGAAGAAACCTCAATTGCCCAATTCACAATTTATTTCAACTTTTTCTTCTTGATTGTGATTATGAAAACTTCCATCATTTGGGATTCAGTCCAAGTAAAAGATGCCAATGATGTTTCTACAGCACTCATTTCTAATAGCTGCATTCTTCACTACAATTCTGCTATTAATATCCAAGATCCACAAAAAATATAGACAAATTTATAGGGCCAATGTATGAAAGTCTGATCATTGATTTCTGGCAGTTGTTCTTGCCTTTCCAGATGATTCTTAGTTTTGCCACAGCTACCATTGTACAGAACATGCAATCATAATAATTTATAATGAATTTAGGAATTTTTGCATAAATAATAAATTGCTATAATGTTGGAATATCCACCTCTGCTTTTTATTGATAAAACCATGATTGACATGACCTAAAATGGCCTTGTTCGTGCCCAAGTAAAACGCCATGATTCGGTTAAGGCGGGCAGTCTCTCCTCAAATTAACGATACACAACACAGTATATCTTCCACTATCCATATGTTCCTGGCTATATTAAGTTTAGTAAATATTTTTAAAATTGTATTGCTTATCTAGTAAAGGAAATTAAGATTATCGGATGCTAGATCCGCTTGAAGATGGGAAGGGTCCCCTGGTCGTAGTGATCGAAGCAGATTAGTTTAAATTTATTAGTTTAAATAATTAGCCATATAAAGAATCCCCCCTTAGAAACTTTGGGTTTTTTTTTCTTATGTTGTGAGCTCTTTTAATAGTTATCGTAGCGACGATCATAGGACAAAATTATTTACAATGGTTGGTGCATGAGTTTTATCGATACTGATTCTAAATCTTTTATTTTTATGACAATAACTTCTGGCTAAAGATGAAGATTCTTAGAGTTGTTTCTCTCACTTCCTTATATGCATGCATGTATGTATGTGTGTGTGTGTGTGCGTGTGCGTGTCTTTATTGTCCAAAACAATGTTTTCGCAATAAAATTACCAATACAGGTAAAGTCTTAAGATATACTTATATATCGTCTGATTTTATATCTATTTAAAAAATATTAACTTCTATTGGAATGTCGGATTTTATTATAAAAGCAAGGTGTCATATAACCTTTTAATAAACCAACATTTTTGGCAAGGTGGGCTATAATTAGCTTTGCAGCAGAGTGCGGCAGAAATATCTCCTACATAATGGTAAGACATTAGCTAGATGAAGACACTATTGATTCTAATGTCTTACCATTATGTGAGAGGTATTTCTGCCACACCTTGTATAGAAAGATGCGCCTTAACTTAAACTTTTCTAGTGATGTGTGCCACTCAATATTTCTTATCCAAGAAATTATAATAAATATTTGTATTTATCCTAACGCTACCATCAAATTTGACGAGACCTGTAATATTTCGTGCCTAAAATACAAGCGCAATGGTCTACTTACCCTCTTCCTCTGTTCTCAGAAGTGTCGTGTTGCATGAAAATCTTCACGAAGAAGCTAACTTCTAGCGAAGCCGTCAGGTTCATCGAATATTCTTCGTTAAAGAAATGTTCATGTACGACTTAGCCTTGTTCTGAGGTCTATCTAAAGAAGGTAATTTGGTTGTTTTCATGTCTTTAACCAATGTTCTTAATAGTCTTTTATTCATGGCACCAGTTTCTTCAGATATTTTCTTACGGGTCAATCCGCTTTTCTGGCTTATTAACCTTTCGATTTTTCTTAAATCTCTCTGTGTCATTTTTAAATCAATTTTTCGATATTTTCACTTTCCCTTTTCAGAATTGTATAATCTCCTCTTTTTTTTTTTTTTTTTTTGCAGTTTCCAATAACAGTTCAATCTTCTCTTTCTATTTAGAAGTCCTATTTTTCTTCTGACTAATGGTAATGCCTTTATATCTGAATTTAAAATAAATATATATATATATATATATATATATATGCATGAGAAAATCTCATACCATCAATACATAATTATTTCTAATAAATACAGGTAGTATAAACTGAACTTTTTATTAATTTTTATTAATATCTTGAAAATCTTCTCACCATCCGTTGAGAACACCAATATTATTGTGAAAACATTGGCATACATAATAAAATCTGACACTATTTGTACAACACAGAAAACTTCTCGGACTTTTCTTTTTATTTTTCATGCAATGTTTAGTCAGGTCATCTAGCTGGATTTAATCTGGCAACCGATGTAAGCATGTGAAAAAATAGTTTTAAAAGGAGCAATAAATCCAATTCAAATAAATCATTAACTCAAAAATTTAAGAGTACTTATTCATATATGTAAACTTTAATTCACATTTAAACTTAAAAATGTATAGCATTAAAGATATGCCAGAAATTTGGCAGTTTTCGATAGACCAGAACACTTTGTGTTGGGGTTCTAAACAAAATATATCCGGGTTAATTTGCGTAAGCGACTTGAAAAATCAACGATTGTCATAAAATGAATTTATTATTATTTTCCTTCTATCATGTTTCTTTTTATGGCCACAATTTGTAGATGATTTTTGTCTTGTATTTTGGTTTGTGTAGATAGTGCAACTTGTCGTAGATAGTGGAATCTACGAGCTGATTTAAGAATTCACTTTCATACAGGTGCTATTGTGATTCATCTCTACTCTCTTTACCGCCCCAGCCAGGGAAAACCGAGTTCTTTAATCTTGGATGCCAACCAGTCTAAACGTTGAAACTACAATTACATTAATTGAAATTACAAATCATTCAACAGAAAACCATAGCACTATATTTCCAATGAATTTATGATAATTCATAAATTATTATTTGGAGATACATATTAAATACATGCGTTATTTCAAAAGTCTATATGTGCATAAATATTTTCATTAACCACTTGTTATTTTTTCTAAAATCAATGCTTAAAATTGATGGTCGAATGATCTAGTAACTTGTTAATGTATCTCCTTAAGCAAAATAAAATCTTTTCCCTTGCAACTTTTAAATAAATTTGTTAGAATTGTAATCTTTGAAACTGATATACATTTTTCAAATTTCGCATTGGATGTGGTGTTTGATTTCACAAAATTGCGAAATGTGTTAATAAATCGTAGTTTCCTAATCAAGACAAGACAAAAATTATCCTCGTATTCTGGTGCAGTCTTTGAGATATCATTAGCAAAAATACTTGCATTATATTTCTTTTTCACTTTATTACTGCTACTAGCCTATTGCCTTTCAAAGATTATGGTATTATGTTGTGCTTTACTCGCATTTCTCTGTTGAAAAAATCTGAATGACAATTTGGTTTTTGATCTTCGAGCTAATTTGGCTTGTCAACCATCGTGTTGAGATGCAATAAAAATTCAAAGAAAATTAAAGCAGTGACTCTTCAATTAAAATCTAATAAACATTAAAATAAAATTTAGCATTTAGTTGGAAATATAATCGAACCTGCGATAATTTTAAAAGCTCTCTATATTATATGAACGAGAGTTTTATTTTAAAAGTCACCGTCTAGACAACATTCAGGTTATATTTTCATTCTATTTTCACCAAAACAAAAACAAAGCAAAATGAAATATAACTAATTCAAATAATAAAAAGAAAGAAACGCTAAGTATTTTTACAACTAATTTCACCTACAATACAATGGATATGTTATTTGCCTGCCTTTCTCTGGGTTGCATGAATCACAAGAGGGCTTCGTTAATTTATATATATATATATATATATTTATTAAAGACATTTTTATGTTTAACGTTCTTTTTTATAGATACAAGTATTTAAGTAAATGCTCTGTTTATAATAAACAGTATTAAATAACATTTACCAGCCTGAATGTCCGAGAAATTTTCATAGAAAATATTCGTCCTTTGACAGGATATATATATATATATATTGAAAAATAGGCAGAAATACAAATAGCAAAGGTTATAATAATATTATGATTGTTATCTACCTGTTGAGCCGTATCTGGTGGTTCTCATTGGAGATCATGTTACAGAAACTTCATTAGTACTCAAGCATTCTCCTCAGTATTCTTGCTAATTTTTATAATGTTGCTGCTTGAACTATTTTCAATTCTTCTAGTCGTTTTTATAAGGATCATGCAGATAATTATAAATTGTCGATTTTATATTCCACAATAGATTTATTTTTCCGGCAGAATTCAGCTATTTATCCAACCTTTTCTCACAGTGATTGAAATGACGACATTCGCTATTTGATGTTTTATTTTTATTTGTGATGACTAGATACAATGTTCAGTTTTGGACTGTGTGATCAATTTGGATTTCATAGTCTCTTCTGCTTTTTATGGACAAACCCATTTCATAAATCCCAATGGATCACTGTTATTTACAAATCATATACTTTGCAACCTTTCTGACCAAATTTTCTACAATGGCTTAACATTTTCCTATCTCTCTACACAACCGACGTGTATTATTTTGTTGAGTCTTGACTTTAAATGTAATCCGTTCTCATACAATTGTTCGGAGTTGCTATAACCAAAGATTTCCTTTCAACATCATTTTTTGTCCATACTTCCATCGTTTCATCTGATGATGTTCTTTTTATTGTCTCTTCAATTTACTGTCGAGTTATTTTTCTTTATAGATTTGGTTTCTATTTTTGTTATACTAGTTCAGCATTTATCTTTTTTTCACTTTTGCCGCTGCTATGTTCTGCTGTGTATATTCTGTTGATAAACTGAGTAGGCATAATTCGACATCATCTCTGGAAAGTTTTAACACTTTTATTCACCCAGAGCCACTCAAAGGTTACTGAATTAGGTTGTTGTAAGGGCGTAAAAGAAAGAAGTAAAATGTGTATATTATGACGATATGTACGATAGTACGATGTACTTTGAAGAGGTTAAGATCATAGTGATTCGGGAAGCATCTTCTCAGGAGTTTGTTGCACAAAATAAGTTCTCATGAAGAAGCTTTCTGAATGGAACTTCCTCATTGAAGACGAATCGACCTTGTGAATGGTGGATCCTAGTTGTGAAAGTTTGTACCGCTAGAACTATAGAAAGTATTTCATCTGAACATCTGCCACAAAATGATCGACAGTGTAGTGACACGCCAGCATGGTTTCCTCTAAGGAAAATGTGCTCTCGAGTGGAAAATAATTAATCGCACACAAGATTGCATAAACTCTGTTAAGACTGTGATGGTGAGGATTGAGCTCAGCCATGGCATAAATACTCTTGTTTTTTGTGTTTTTTTTTGTGTTTTTTTTTTGTTTTGTTTTTTTGTTTTTGTTTTTTTGGTCTGATCTGACTCTTGTAATGACAGGAGGCCAGGTACGTTCTTGAGTGGTGCACTGACCCGACCATTTTTCCATATTTTCTAACGACCATATTTTCTAAGGACATAGAAATTTTCACATTGTCTAAATAGACATTCAAAGCAAGGAATCTCATTAAGTATACAACCGTTCATCCAGGGCTTCTCAGTAAAGATGAAATATTACAGCTTGGTTTAATGCTTTATGCATATTAATTTTCTAAGTCAATGTTCGATTCTTCTCTTGTTCAATTTCGAAAGGAATCAGAACATCATTACTATGTATATTTCTCAGCATTAATTCTTTATTCTCTTCTTGATGTATCATTTCCTTACTTTCATTTTGCTCTCATCTCATAATGTTTTATTGAATATTCTTCTTGTAGTCCCAAACAATATAATGGCCTTCGTCATTCAAGGTCCTAATAAGTTCCCAATTTCCACATTACTTTATTTAATAATCATAATACATGAAACCGCGTTCATATCAAAATATACTAGTTATTTCTCGACCTTGAAAACGGCCAACGATGGTCATAAGTACTCAGAATATAACACATCATTTCCAAAAGATTCCTTTCAAAGCACCCAGATTGTCTTGAACGAAACGTAGTGATTTCATTCATCAAAGGAATGTATGATGACGCAGTTTACACGTGAAAGTGACTTTCCCAATTTCAATGCTAGATGATGGCAGCTCCTTTCGTTACGTAATAACCAACAACAAACTTTATATCAAAATCCATCATTTCCCCTATTGTCTTTTTTATTGTCAATTGAATTAGTGAGAATATACTCATTAAATATTGACTCCGATTAAAATAATGGTCTCGTATCTGTCGAGAGGCGCGCCTCAGAGTAGTTTAATAGTTAACGTGGCTACTTTTACGACTATATAGTAAGTTCGATCCTCATTGAGTGCCTCCATACGAAATTCCACATTAAATAACCCGAAGGATTATGTTGTGAAATCACCCAAACTGAAGGAAACAGAATGTGTGCAAGATTTCTTTTCATCGTTGAAGAGGTGATATTTTGTAGCTCATTGTAGATTATTAGGAGCGTCTTTTATTTTTGAAAGATAAATATTGATATAACATGCAAACAATGATGTAAATAAGCACAAATATAAATATATTTATACATATGGAGTAACATTGTTTTTTGTTTTTTGTTTTTTTTAAAAAATGTACTACCTGTCATCAATGTTTGTCAATTCTCTCTTCTTTGCTGGTTGTTGCTATAAATGTTTACACACACTTTTTTATGCATGATTGACTGTAATCTGCAGCTTTTCTTCTGCTATTTACTTATGCGTTTGATTATCTGTTTCTCATTCCCAACTCTAGCACCAGAATTTCATGACGTACCATAAGCCATATAAGCATAATCTTTCTTTATATTAATCTTTTCCAAATCCACTTTCCTTCACTTTGCTTTTCTTCCTTTATTGATCTTACGCATCTTTTTTAATCTTTCTTCCTATTTTCACTTTCGCTTCAATTTGCTGACTAATGGAAACAGCAGCTTTGTACAAACATTGGAACATAAGTGAAAGTGGAAGAGAGGAAGCTCATAGAAATCATTTATTGTCAGCCATGATTGATTTCCAGGGTCACGTAAGATATGCCAAGAAGGAAGTCTTCTCTTCCTGGGATTAAAAGTCATGGCTTTGGCACTTGTTCGAAATTTTCATCTCTGCTTTATATATATATATATATATATATATATATATTTATACACGTTTCATTAAATAATATAGACAAGTGTTGTCTATTTATTTTATGTAAAATTTTTTCGTATCTTCTGATAAGTTTGGTAACATTTAATTGTGTTTTTTCGACAAAGTATTTTTACGGAATTGTGTGTGCGGGCAGGCATGTTGTTTTACATGCCTAGGCATTTAAAACAACATGCCTGCCCGCACACACAATTCCGTAAAATACTTGTCGAAAACACAACTATACTTCGACATGAAAACAATAGACAAAAACTAAAAATACTTGAAGCATTATACATCAAACAGTTAAAACCCAACCTAAACAAAATCAACTATGGAATCTCTACAAATATTCTTAAATGTCTATAATTTCAATAATTGGTAACAGAAGCCATTGATTATACCAACGGCTTTCCTTATTTCATTCTCCAATTCACTTTCGTGTAGTCATGTGTGACGTCATGAGATGCGGTGCGATTTTCGCTTCTAGCGTCTTATATGCGCGTGTTCATCGTTGCTTAGTGATTCACTATGTAAACAAAACAATGACAGACTATATCATCACTGTCGTGTCCGTATATTGGTTGATATGTTTGTATTTACATCTTTGATAATGGCTTGAGTAAGCCGAAAGCTTAGATTTTATTAAAAAATAATGATTAAATATTGTGAATTTCTTTTTTCGGTTAATGATAATGTTACCAAACTTATCAGAAGATACGAAAAAATTTTACATAAAATAAATAGACAACACTTGTCTATATTATTTAATGAAACGTGTATAAATGAAAATATGCTGCCTAAATACACACAATATATATATATATATATATATATATATATATATATATATATATATATATATATATATATCAGTGCTTAACACTTTCAGTATGAATCGATTCAATGGGCTGACCTTAAAGGATTCAGAATGGATAAGTACCGCCTTTTATGGACATATTGCTAGTGTTTATATCAATAATCAAAATACTCCAAATATCGACTTTCAAAACACACTCCTAGCCGAAAGATCAACATTGTCAATCTTAAAATTTACATAAATTGTGAAATGTAAAAATGTTGTAAAAAGAAACACTCTGCATGTAAAGATTAACAGAATTTCGAGTTTTCATTATTATTTATGAATGCAATCAATGTTCTAAACTTGTGCAAATTTGCAACAAATCAATTTTCATCTTAAGATGTGATAAAACAATTACTGCATTGAGAAAATAAGTAACATTTTTTTCTTTTTAAAAAGATTTATATTTGCTTTAAATATAGATACTTACAGTTATATCCATAGTTTATCATGCCCAATAAACATAGGAATCTCCCGATTAGTGTACTATGTGATGTGACTATAAAAAATCAATTATCAATTACTATGGTTAAACTGAAGAATGTTTTACTGCACTAATTGAGTATTATGTATGCACTAATCGAAGTTTGGTATATAAAAATGTATCGTACTAATCGAAATTAATCGAATGCGCGTTAATCAAGGGATGCATGTATCTATAAATGCAGTACGTTTTACTAGAGAGAAAAAACTCGTGCTATTGTGCATCAGAGAGAGAGAAAGATATATGAATACATAAATAGAAAGAATGATAGAAAATATAATTACGACATCCTGAACGTTTTACTTTAGTTAATATTAAATGTGCAACAGGATTGCAGTAACTAATTATATAAACGTGCACAGATTTTAAAAACGAGCAATGTATTAATAATCATTCTCCATATAAACTCGTTGGGTTTTCACACAGGCCTGAACTGTGACATAGAATAATACCATTTTGTGATATCGTCCACGCTTCTTACACGACTTAACGCTATACAACAAGAGTTATGGGCCAACACAAAGCTTCAGGGGTCTGCACACTATATCGCATACATTCTTAATATAGAATATGTTTGTAGATTGTACCGGGTAAGGAAGTTATCCAACATCTTGCTTAATATGTTAAGTAGCATGAGCGTCATGTATTCAACTTGAACAACATACCACCTTCGGGTTAAACAATGTTCTAGACGTACCTGATGTTGTTCAGCATTCCCTGCGCAAGCACCAAAGGCAAGCGAGAATTGTAACGTGGCAGCCCGCACTATGATCCCAGTGTTTAGACAGTGTAACTTTCGTGAATACAATCTAGAAGATATCGCTTCCAACGTCTACACGCAACGTACACGCAAACAACCATCTACGTGAACGCAGAACCTTTTCTCATACCCAAACACTTCGAAGTGCCATTTTAATTCATGAGGTGACTCTGTCGTGACATCACAATGTGCACCACAGTATTGTAGCATAAGTGTACGTATGGCTAAACTAAATCATGCCTGTAGTTCAGATGAAAGGAAACGATTTCCAACAGTCCATGATGACACTTCTGGAGTCACATTTGCTCTGATTATGTGCAGTGGACGACATTCGGTCTGGATTTGCTGTCTTTACAATTCGTCGACCTTGGCGAGCATCTTTATTATATGATTTTCCAGGACCTGGTCTACATATTTAGGAATATCCAACAACGACGGGTCACGCAGCAGTTATCTGATATAATTATTTATCCATCAAAAGGCTATAATTGAACAAAACGAGTACATCTATATCTCCATGGCATGACAACTGCTTGCATTGGACTTTTTGTTAACCAAACCGAAACTTAACGCAGCATTTGGCACCATCTAAAGATGGCTTACTACCAAAAGGTGGCTTTCTAATGTCTATCTGAATATCTACCTACTATCGGCAAACATTTCCATACATAAAATCGTTTTTTTAGGTTGTTTCAAATTTAATTTTCGTCAGTGTAAATATTATGCAATATTAATCCTCCCGTACTGCAATGAATGCTGGATAATTTCCTCACGAAAGAGATTGAGACAATAGCGATGCAGTTCTACAGGAAAATGCTGAGATTGCCATGGACGTACCGTGCGAGCAATGAGGAAGATTTAAAGAAAATAGGAAGAAAAAAGGACAGCTGAAATTTCTGGGAGACACAATGAAGAAAGAGTTTGGAGAATTTGATACTCACAAAACTCATAATGCAAGTGAAGCAAACGTATACAACGAGTTACCTACCTAACGATTTTGTACATGGCGGGAGTGGGAAAATAGTAAGAAGATAAACATGACTTGGAACTACGAGCGATAGGAAGTTGTGGAGAGCAATTATCGCCCACATCCTAAAGGATTACGGTACATAAAAGAAGTTTGAATTGTAGGTTACATATCTATGCGCATATACGAATACACCCTTTATATATGTACATATACGAATACACGTTTTACATATGTGCATATATGAATACACTCTTTATATATGTGCATAAACCAGTGCACCGACACAATATACGCGCATATTTTATTGACATTTCCACATAGTCATCGTATCCTAAATCTCTGCATGATGATGTAGTGTCGTACTGCCTAATTATTTTAATTAGTTATTAGTACAAGCTGTAGCTGCCGTGATTCAACAAATCTTCTGTTGATTTGCCATATGGTGTTAGTCAGTAAACGAGAAAAACAGAAGGAAGAAAATGAAAGAAATGCAAATAATTAGAAGAAACAAGATTGGCCTAGCTACGCATGCTCAGAGAGATTCCTTGTCATTTCCGTTGCTTATCTGGAACTGTTTACTTATAATATGTTAATTTTGTATTGGTTATTTTTAGAAATGAAAAGAAAACAATCTTGTCCTAACCTTTTTCTTTTCCTGGCTATCTATAAAATATCTATACAACCTTATTTTCTCCTAATGCACAAAGTGTAAAAGTAAAAGTAAATCTATCGGTCAGTAACTTTCTATGACGTTACTTTTTCAAATAAATTCCAATTCTAATTTCATTCATCCAAAACACACGAGGTCTGAAGTTTGGTCCGAAAATTTTCCCCTAAAATGTTCAACCTTATATGATTAATATTCACCACTGAATTAATCTCCTTAGTCAATGAAATTATATTGAAAAATATCTGGAAAAATAAATGCTTTTTTCCAACGTTGCGGAAGTAGATGGAATTATTTCAAATAAGGAAAATTTAATACCAGAAGCTCTTAGATTATAAAAGCAAAGTAAAAATCAAAATTCTACGTCAAAAATTTCGTCAGCATTCTTTTGGAAATAGGTAATGTGTAAACAATGAGGAAAAATATCTGTATCGTTTTTGACATTGAAAGATTTTTACTTACAAAATTTTGAAAACTCAAAACTTGTTATAACATTTTAAATGTCACTTCATAAAACAGTTTACTCTAAATTATCTTATTAATGTATTGGAATCAGTATTGGCAATTAATATGGAATAAAACAAAATGAATTTATTCAAACGAGTGAATTTTATACAAATCTTTAAAAGATTTATTATTTTAATTATGTATAATATATAAATTTTAAAGAATTCAAATATATATTTGAAAATTCAGATAAATTGTATAAACGCTAAATAGAAAACAGCCTTAAGCCCTACATTTGGTAAGTATATAAAATATGTTTGTCACAAGGAAAGAATATTGTTTCATTGGTTATATCTTCTGACGACCGCTCATCAGTTTGTTCATTTCATCTTAGCAGATTTTTATGTAACCTGGATGGGAAAACCGCGCATCATTACTAAGGAGTGAGTGAGTGAGTGAGTGAGTGAGTGAGTGAGTGAAGATGACTAAATAATGTAGAATAGGAAGAGGGGAAGAAAAGAAGCAAATTTTATAAACATAATTGAATTCCTTAATTCATCAAATATGAAGTCCTTGGCGTATATAACAATTGGCTATGTAGTATGGTTTCGAAGGTTCTCATTCAAGAAAAACTGGGATAAACCTGATTACAAAATTAGATAATGCAGACTGGGACCGCTTAAAACTTAAAATTCAGAAATTTCTCTCTTGACGTTCAAAAATATTCGCTAACATATCCTGGGGAATTAAATATTAACAAGAAACATTACTCGCCACGTCTATCCGAGGTATTAAAATATGACTGATTGGTTTTGTCAATATATTTTAATTAACTTGTATTATAATTAAAAATTATTTCTGTTCAACATGATTTGATGATTTTTTTATTATATCAAAGAGAGACTTTAGTTTGTGATAAATGATAGTAAACTGAAGTGCCAAAAGAATGGGAAATTACAAGAACGCCGGATCGCTTCGTCCCTCCTTACAAATGAAACTCGGCTAGATAATGTTATGTGTGACGTAATAAGTAAACGAGTAGTGTAGTAATTACACTGTATCTATGGCAGTCATGGCACATAAACAAAATTTAACATCGTTCCACTGGGTAATGACTTTTGGGTGGCTCAAAAGATAGTGAACTCTACCTCTGGGATAACAGTAGCTCGGGGATACTTTGTCTTTGTGAAGTTCGGATAAACACCAGCTACGTGACAACTT
Organism: Acanthosepion pharaonis; assembly: GCA_903632075.3. Lineage (NCBI taxonomy): Eukaryota > Metazoa > Mollusca > Cephalopoda > Sepiida > Sepiidae > Acanthosepion > Acanthosepion pharaonis. The sequence continues at coordinate 2,062,555 of CAHIKZ030005070.1, forward strand.
CCGAATGAGAAGAATTGTAATTATTTAACGAATGAGCATATCACATGCCATTTTTAAAGATGCATCAGTTAACTCTTTGTATAATGTACATTGCATTTTACAGTGTTTCGCAATCATCGACTAACAAGAATACTATTATTGACTCCAAGGTATGGTTACTGCGTCACTGGAACGTGGAAAACTGGCATCGTTTCGCCTGAACAGAGGAGTCACGTTTCCAGTTCTTCAAACAGACAGTCAAGTTACTGTGCGAAGGAGATCGCATCAGACTATGGATCCAGTCTGTGCTAGATGTTAATCTATAAAGGCATAAGTTACTATGTGTTAGATGTTCCAATGACTACAAATTTCTTGCCTTTCTATGTGTGATATAATATATTTTGTTCCTTTATAATGACTAATTATTCGGTGTTAATAATTCATTCCTGCAAGATAGGACAATCTCATTTTCTTGAAGCTGGTTTCAGGAGCACTTGGCTAAACTTTCCAGAAATTCATTTACCCCGCGCTCACCAGATTGAACATATATATTTGAAACCTCACTAAACTCTCGTCCCAACTCAGTTATGGACAGCCCTAAAATATGTCTGGATACCTATAGCCAGGCAAAGATTCTAGTACCTTGTAGACGTTATTCTGTTATTCAAGATAAGGAAGCCGTTACATGTTATTATATAGCTATTTTTAATAGAGGGGTACAGTTTAATTAGAGGTATTTTAATTTCCTTCTGCTTGATTTTAGGTTATAGAAAAAGTGGAGTAGTCATTAAAGGATTCACATTTCAACATTTTTATAATATCTTCTGTAAAATGCGTCTTTTCATTTGACATTACTAGGTTTCAAACGTGAGGAATCTTATTTAATGTGTGTGTGTATGTTTTCTTAAATTTTACCATCATGATGAAACAAGAATTCAGATGAAAGTGAAAAATGATGCATACCATTCCCTAGTGTTTTCACTACACGCGCCGCACCTGATCTCATCTGTTTAAATGCATTTGTATTCATAATGTTCATATTTTCATTTGGCATTTTGAACGTTTCGTTTAACCATTCTCGCTATGACTGAGTGTATTTCTTGAAAGTGCAAAAACCTACACAAATTACAAACACATTCATAGTCACACGTTTTGAGTAGCCTAGAAAAATATTTATTTTCACGTGTAAACTTTTTATATGTATGTGAACTTAGATTATAAAATGTAAAGCTTATTGCGTTCATTTCAACCTTTATATAAATGACAGCATTTTATACAGAATATGGGTATCTCGAAATATTTTCATCTAAAACCAGATTGTATTTAACTTAGTTGAAATTTAAGTGCAAACAATCACTAAGTGGGTATAATCGACAGATAATACACCCGGGATTGACTCGTAATTTCATTTCATGCAAGCTTAATACAATAAAAGTATTTTTCGCACTTTTATAGTCGTCAAGTAAGTTTATGAGCCTGTAAAAATATGTTATTATGGATAATGGAATCGGCCTCAGAATCGTCGGGAAAGTTAAGTTTCCTGTCTTCGGCTAACTTCGCTTTCTAGGTATGTGTCATTCTTGCCTGACAGGAAGATTTCCGGTGCAACCGGAAGTGGTGCTATAAGCAATAAGTAAAGGCGGACTTTGATTGATGAGGCAGAATTTGTCACCGAGACGAGTAGATGGGTGGGTAATGGGAGATTGGAAGAACGCGAGAGAATAGAAAGGCGATAGGAATGAGACACCAATGCTATTTCCTTCTCCAAGTATCATCCATTCTTTTATACTTTCGCCATCTTCTTTTAACTCAAAATACGACTTTAGCTCATCAATCTCTTCTTCTCTGATCTGCCTTCAGCTTGATTTTCTCTTCTTTTTTTTCATGTTTTATTCCCTTCATCTCCGACGCACAACCCGATACACAGACGATATATTAATCGGTTGTCTTGTAAGCCATCCTCATACATGCATCTTTAATTTGGGTTCCCTTAATCGATTTTCTTTACTCATCACAACTACCACATTTTTATTATATTTTCTTCATACCCACCTCAACCCCCCAACACATACACACTCATTCACACATTCATTCAGCTCTAACTCTCTTTCTCTACTTTAAACCAGACTGCTTGTTGAAAATTACGGATATACCATAAAGCTTAAATAAAATGAGTAACGTCCTAATGCCATTTTGCGTAGCAACAATTATGCATTCGTTATTACAAGGCGGAGTCACTTCATGCGTATTTACACAATAAAAGCAAAACACTGGGGGCATTGACGTTTTCTGTTATGTCGTATCTGGTATTAACTAAATGCAGTATGAATAACACATTTTTAATATTATCTAGCATTTGATAAAATAATTAACAAAATACCATCGAAAGATTTCTTGATAAATGACAACTATTAGAGGATTTAGTGTAGTGGAAATTCCAGTAGAGAAATTTCTGAGATAAAATTATTTCGTAAGGACACTTATAAAATTCTATTTCGCAGAATTGTCAATTTTGATCAATGAAGTATTCTTCATTGTAACTTATTTTTAAATAATAATGCCACGTAAAACTTGCAGAATAGTTCACATACAATGAAAGAGAAATCCTTATAGAAATTCCCTGTACTTCATTCATATCATGTCAGGATTAATTTTGGTAAATCTCTAATCTCTGTATTCACACAATTCTTCGTAGCAGCAGGGAGGAAATGGGACGAAATCTTTTTAAAAAATATCAATTTTGTAATATAAAAACTTTAATTTCATATTTTCTTACAAATGGATTTGACAGAGAAAACAATTTACACCACTTTTCTTCTAAAACTTTATATTAATATTCCGTTCTTCAAAACCCTTGTAAATATATTTCGAGAAGAAAAAAAAATTCTCGTGTGTTTACAGATTTTAATGATTTTTTATAGATCAGGTCGAACATAGTTTACCTATTTGGATTCGGCACATTTCCAGAAATCATTTCACAACAAACCGTTTATGCATTTCTTTGATTTAGAATTACAAGAATATGATCTTCATTTTTATTGAAATGTTGTTGCTTTGATTTCATTATTTTCCCTATCTCCATATTAGTCAAGAAATATTACTTGACTCACTGAAAACAGTCATGATGACCTTTTTTAAATTTTTATGAATAAATTAAAATAGACTGAGCTAAATGAGGTGACTTTAAAATTTAAATATGAAAATACTTTATTCTGAAATCCATGACTTCATTTACCCTTTATTTTGTTTCAGTGAGTAGCTTTAGATGACAATAGTATTGATATGAATATATTCGTATGTATTTAGAAATAACAAAGTGAGAAATTGCAAAATTCTTCAATTGAAATTACTTTTATTTATTTTCTCGAAGTTTAAGCGTTCCAACGTCTTATAAAACAGATAACGTTATTGTAACATCATCGAGAAGGTCAGCAAATTTACATCACAATAATGCAGACTTTTCACTGTGTTTATATAAATAAGAAAATTAAGACATTGTAATTATGATCATTCATTGGAAAGACTGGTGTTTCTGTGCATAAGGCAAAAAATCATCTTTACTGAAACATGTTTCAGTAAAGATGATGATGATGATGATGATGATTTCGTCTTCAACCGATGATAAATAGAAGATAAAGATATTGAAACCGTCACATATTTAAAACATTTTCAAAATGATTTCACATGGCAGAAGAGAATTCTGAAATTACTACATCATGTTATCTAAAATTGTTGTAATGTTTATCTACTTGTATAGTATATACAAATATCATTACAAATTTCATTACTATACTAATATTCTTGTGTAGCACATATCCACATGTATAGCTTATGATAGTGACTTCTATGTAAAAATATCACCATCTGCTCTTGTGGGTGTATTTAAATATCATTTTCATTTGTATCTTCTGTGAACTCTGAATTCTCCATATATATATATATATATATATATACAAGATTTCACTGAATAGAAGAAAATTTTTCATTTTACTTTATTTTCTTTCTTAGAAGATTAAACGCCAGAGCACCAGATATGTTCAATTTATTATCCAACTATTTGAATTCGCCAATATCTGTACATACGTGGCCATTTACAAAAAAAAATACCCTTGTCATAAAATAACAAGCAAAATAACAAAGACGAGTTAACAACGAAAAAAAAAAATTACAACTAATTTTGTTCGCTTGCAGACAGGTACGGTGTGGAAAACCAATTGCCAGCATATGGAACATCACCATTTCTCAGTTAAGCAGATTATATTACAAATGATATTAATTAAAATAAGTTTTAAAAAGTTCATGCTGTGTTAAAAAATATCCCTCTGTTTATATTTAACATCACATTCAGAAATCGTCATGATTTGATTTTATCCAAGAAGCCACGTATATTGTTTTAACACTAAAAGACCCGTGATCTTGCTGTATGACACCTGGTCAGTTCTCATGTTGTACATGCAACACAGCATACGATCGTGGCGCATTCACTAGCTTGTCTCTTTCAGAATGCCAATTGTTACTTCTTTCCTTGGGAAGCCTTCGTCGAATCAAAACCGAAATCGTTCTTTTATGATTAAATGTGCAATTTACCTAAAATATGAATTAAGAAATATGTACAAAAAGTACTGGAAATAGTTACATAAATGTAATCTGCGCGCGCGCACGAACAAACACACACACCTTGTCTGATAAGCTCGTTAAACTATCTGTTATTTTCCTCTTTTGCCGTGTTTGCGTTGCTTAATTATTAAATTGAATTATTTCTTTTATCTTGTTGCTTATTTGCTGGGTTTTTGTTTTGTCTTCTGTTTATCTTTCCGTCTTTACATTCCGCCCACCTCTGTCTTGATCATTTCTGTCTTTTGTATCAAAGCGACTATACATCACAAATAAACTTTGTATGCGATAGCGGAGAATGAGAGAAAGCAGAGTTTCACTGAGATAGAAGTTATCATCATAGGTTTATTTTTTCTTAGTAAGTCGTAGGTAGGGAGGAACTCTTGATACATTGTGTTTCCATTCGTCTTTTTCTGTTTGTCGCGACAAACCCAAGACATGGGTGATCATGACACTCTAAAACTCTTTCTCTCTCTCCCTTGTAACCCTTAGCAATTCTTCTCCATTTGCTAATGCTCCTGTCCACCGGTCCGTCTTTCATTCACACAAATTCGTCAAGTAGGCGACTCTATCTCGTGTACTCTCAATAGGGTTGTGTTTTCCAAGCTCTCATGATATGTTCAAGGAATTTCAGCTGTCTTTCCTTAGTCCTGAGCATGTATTATTTTTGTTGTCAGATATTTAAACTTTTGTATTTGCTTGATATTGATATCTCCAATTTGTACATCTTCAGTTTTTTCTTTACCTGATGACCATACTGTCACCTTGCACTTGATGTTTCGTCTTATTTTCTCACTTGTTTTTTCTACTTTGTCCTGTAGTTTTTTTTGTTTTTTTTTTTCTGTCAGTCATCAACATAGTATCATCTGCGTATATTATATTGTTAAGATAACGTCCACCGATAACAAATCCTACTAGGGTCTCCATCTTCCTTTAGGATAACCTCGCTGTAAAGATTGAATAAATCTGGGAAGAAGACACATCTTTGTCCCACGCCCCTTTCTATTTTTGTCTATCTATTCAATTCATTTTCTATCTGTAGGCAGGCGGTTTGCTCCCAGTTCTGAATTATTTTAACATCTTTTCTAAATAGATCTAGCTTTCCTAATATTTCAAATAGATCCTCGTGTCTACCTTGTCAAATGCTTTGTGTGTAATCTGTAAACCATGAGTGCACATCCTTCTGCATTTGTAGTGCCCGCTTATCAGAGTGGGCAATACAAATGCCATTCTAATCATGTCATTCTAATCATGAATATCGCGTTTCTTATTCCATATTGACAAAGCTGCACAACTCTTGTCTTATTTCATGTCTAATTCTACTTCGCGTTCTATTAATTTATTTGAACCTGGTTTCTTCTCTAATGGTACAAAAATGGATTTACTGAGGTCCTCCTGTATGTCGCCACTGTTATATAGTTCGTTTATTCATCTGTGATCTTGTCGATGCCGAAATCGCCCAAGGCTAAGAGCATTTCTGCTCCGATCCCATCTGGTACTGCTGTTTTGTTCCTGTTTATCTTATGAATTACCGCTCTTCAGATATTAATGTTTCTGGTTCTTCCGCATTTTCAAGCTTGTAGGTTTCTCTCTCCCACTGTAAAAAGGTTCTATGATGTATTAGCTCCTCCTTTGGAGTACTTTTTTTCTGTTATCAATGATCCTCTATAGAGCCTCTGTTGATTGGCTCATTTTTCGTCCTTTTAATTCTTTTATTTGATTTTGCATATTTGCTGTATTTGGAAAACATGAATGCTACTTTCTATTTCTGCGCACCTTTCATTAAGCTAATCCTGCCTACATTTATTTGTAATTTCTCTATTTAGTGTTTGGTACTCTTTTCTTGGTATTGGTTTTTGTCTCTTTTTCTGTTATCTCTAGAATTTCCTTTGTCATCCACTTTTTCCCTTCTTGACTCATTTTCCTGGGATTATCTCATTCGCCGACGTCGTCAGTAGATGGGAAATTCTGCAAAAAGTTATTTCAATCAAATTATTCAAATAAAAACAAAGAAACAGCGATAAAAATGAAATTTCAATTTGTTGAAGATTAATTTGAAGAATCGAGAATATGACTAGCAAATCTGAAGCAACAAGAAATGGAAAATAACAAATTAGCAAGAGAAAGCGAGGCGAAAATAAACTATAAAAGAAAAATTAGGAGCGATAGAAAAAGAGGTAGAAACTGGTAGAATTTGAGGAACAAGGTAAAATCCGTAACTGATTAGAGTAAAAATAGTCAATTCAGTTAATTTTCCTCATTTTTCTTCAAACCAAAGGTGCTCAGAAAATCTTTTTATGGTAAGTGAACAATATAAGTAGCACCTAAGTGTGTACGTGGTTATACACTAAATTTAATTATACAACTGAATATTCTCACAATTTTCCAGGATATATTTATTTTTCTATGAGCAAAGTATTGTGTGAATTTCAATGTTTAATATCTGACCTTATTAAAAAATATTGAGAAAGAACTTGTTTTGTGAGTGTCATATTTTTATAATGTGACATAAAATGTTATAAATAAATCCAAAATTTATAGACTATAGAAACAATTTTATTAACAGAATATCCTATATATCCGATTTTTTTTACTTTTAATATTGGCTCCGTAGTTTTCAGCATCTTATATCAATTGATTTTAAATTTTCTATTGTTCCAACTTTAACATGCATTCATTTATGTGCTTTCTGGTTATCTTATTTGCTTGAATATTGTTTTCCATTCTTGTGTATATTTTAATGATGTACCACAAGTCTTCTATTTTATTAATATCTAGTGAGACTATGGGGCATTCGATTAACTTGGTGTCTTTACTCAACTTGTTAAAACTTTTCAAGTCAACTTCGCAGAATGGGAAGAACATTTTCTTCCATTGGACTGTGACTGCATTGAACAAATGTTGTGTAAAAGAACTTAAATAATTCTCTTATATTAACGCCGTTACCAATTTGATGTAATCTATAATTTAACTACATTACTGACCCAAAATAAATCGTGCTGGTTAACAATTTTCATGAGGAACCCAGCCTTAAGCCAAGTCATCAGCTCAGTGCAGTGTATCACAGTCAATGTGTGCGATATGGTCACATTTTTTTCATTAAAACATTCCATAACTTTGTAGGTGAAGTTCAGTTAAAAATCCCTGCAGGTCAAATAACCAATTCTCCGTTCATGTGGTTCTCGATTTATCCTTGTATCCAAGCATTTAGATGTGACTTTCAGCTCGTCTTGGCTGACTCATCCCTCAAAATTAAAAAAAAACAACCCTCACGACATTCGACCATGGTGCTTCTCACTACTCCAACCCACGAACAAAGATGCACCGTGCTCTATCCTCCAGAGGACATACCCAACTACTTAAGCAACTAAAACATTTGTAATACTGAACGGGATACTTATTGTAGACCACGTTAATTCACCATGACAAAACGCACATGCTTGGTGTAGCACGTGGGCATTTATTGATATTATTTTTAATAATGATAAATTTTGCCAATGTTCTACAATACTGCGTATGTCATCAAAATTAATAGAATTCCATACAAGTAGTAAAAAGTATTTGTCATTCATTACTACTGTTTCTTTTTTTTATTTTGCAATTGACCAAAAGATTTACTAGTGAACCACTGATGCGTGCATGCAATGTGTTATGTTTTTGCTTTTTACCAAAGTGAAACAACTGATACACACAGATCGGTGTATTGCAAAAAATGTAAGTTCTCTATCTGCTCCCCTTTCTCCATTCTCTTCTTCCCACTCTCTCTCCCTCTCTCTATCTATCTCTCCCTCTATTCGAGTAATTCAGTTACCGAGTGGCATATGAAAGCTGTAGTATCATGAAAGAAACGCTGACTATAAGTGACATACGCATTTTGAAATGTTTTTCGTATACGAATGCGAAAACCTTTGCCTGTTTTTGTCGTAAACTTCTATAATAAACGTAGAGGTGAAAAATTCACTCGACAGGACAAATATGACAAACACAAACTCAAAATACATTTAGCAATTTATTGAGAACGCGAAAGAAAAACTTTAAAAAGAATATCCCGTTTTGAAACAGTTATGAAATTAGTTATGGCCGCATCTGAAAACAAACGATGATCAGAATGTTTAGATTGAAATTTTATAGTGTGTGTGTGTGTGTGTGTGTGTGTGTGTGTGTGTGTGTGTGTGTGTGTGTGTGTGTGTGTGTGTGTAAATCATGGGCTGATAAGTTTTGAAACTAATTCTAATAATGTGAATGGTCTATTGTTACTTAAATTCGTCTATCAATGTCTGTTATATATGCACATATAGCTTTGTGTGAAAGTTTTTAATCTTTTGCAAGTAGATTCACAGATTAAAATTGATTTCCCCTTGGAGAAATGTCATCTGTTATCATTTGGTGTTGTAGACCCATTCATTCGAACAATGCCGTAACTTTTGCATATTGCGGCGTCGAGGATGGCAAACGAAAAGACTGTTTGATCATCCGAAAGAAACGGTATAGGAGGAACAATAAGCAGAGAATAAGATACACTCCTGCTGAGATGCACCTGTTTATGGCAATCGAGTATAAAAACGAGTTTTATTTCTTTTACCACTCTCTATCAAAAGAATCAGTAGTATGCAAACATAACTTCGTTAAAAGAAATGAAAATGACGATGGCAAAAATAAATTCTCCTGCATAGACACTGATAGTCTCTGTGTGTTGGTAGAGGTTTTTAACATTTGGGTATCATGTGTTTTACATGTACACAGTGACAAATGCTTGAACTATACATTTTTCAGTAAGTTTTGTATTTTGTACTTAAAGAACAGTAAATTAATTATTCGTAAACAAAGGAATGATGTCAATTAATACATATTTACACAAAGCAGAAATTGTAAAATATAGATTATAAACGTTTATACATAATTGGCAAATATTGTCTTCATTCTGGCTATAGTAACACCCCCTACCATACAGACTAAGTGATGGAAATAAGAAAAACTGCTACAAATATCACTTATAAACTTCAACGATTGGTCAACGTAAGCAACCCATAATGAAGAAATGGATGGAGAATTGGATTTTAAATTCAATTTTAGCCCATCGTTCCCAATTGATAGTTAAATGCAAATTAATTAGAAAATTCACAAATTCCAAGAGCAGGAATAATTATCATGAAATTTTACATAATTACACATAAAGAAAAGCTAATTAATAATTACATTTTTCTATGTAAAATTTGAATACACTGGTTTTACATTGCGTCTAGGGATTTCCAAAGGTTTTAAGCAGAATTTCATCCAAGTATCGCTTTATGCAAAATATTAAGCTGCCCTCTTTTCCAAATACATTCATTGCTTATAGCTTCATATTGAAAAAATTATCCACAACTTCTCAATGTGATTACAATAACTTAGCTACCTCCCTTGTACGTGTATCTACATAATAATAAAACTTTAAAATTGTATAGTACATAATCATAGCGTTTTTCACTTTACACGTAAAAATTTAATTTTCAGATGAACTCGACAATTTTGTCTTAGAAAAATGATGAACACAACTTTTGTCTTAGAAAAAACAAGACCCTGATGACAACATTATGCTAATGACGAAAGTACTTGGAATAAAATTAATGTGCATCAACATGGTAATTTTCTTTCTTCCTTTAATGAGTATACTAAGAAACTTGTCTGTAATTATGAGAGGATCCTATAAAAAATAAATAGACAAAACGTGTCTAAATTATTTAATGAGACATGTCTTAAAGAAAAAAAGGTGCCAAAATATACGCAATTTAAATTACATGATCCAGCAGCTTACCAGAATATCAAAACCGGGAATTTTAAATGTAGCCTTGTGAAAAGTCAAATCAAAATAGCTAATGACAAATTAAACACTCTCAATAGTAGTAAACAGGACATCTACTATAAATTCAAACACACAACTACTCCTGATCAAATAAATTAAATTATGCATAGACTTACAGAAATTATTGATAAATCAAAAATTCAACAGGGCATAAAAAATTTTAAAGAATAAATACTAGGATCTATCAATCTTCCAAAGAAAATGGTTAAATTTGTTAATATTTCCAACTATGAGTTGACTAAACATCAAAGAGAATTACTTAACCTGAAACCCAATTGTCATATCTACCGTAAGTACAATGGTCTATGTTTAAAAAAAAAAACAAAGAGCTGAAATTGAGATGTTATATCAAAATTGAAAAACTTCAGAAAGAACAGCTGATCACAACAGCACCAGAATTTCGGGACTTACTCAAGTCTGAGGCTGTTAAGAATAGATATGACAAATGCAAAAACTTTTCAAAAATATTAACAAAACCATTACAAACTGACGCTAAGGAACTACGAAATCATCCGGATATAATCGTTAAAAAAGCAAGCAAAACAAATATTTTTGTTGTTTTGAACAAATCGGATTTGAACAAAACTAGGACAAATATTTAGTGACCATACCTACAACCAACTAGAATTAAAAATTAACAAACATATCTCAGCTAATAATGTTGAACAAGAGATATTAAAACTTCCTAAAATAGGTCAGGTTGTACTATAAGGCACTATAAGAACATAAAAACAAAACTATCCTCTCCGTCTTATTATATCTCAGATTCCCACTCCTGTGTAACAATTAACAGAAATCATAAACCAACTTATCACACCATACATTCCCAGTAAATATAGCATAAAACCAACTCTTGAAGTAATTCAAAATCTAAAAAAGAAAAACCTAATAATGAAACCATAGCTTCACTTGACGTTGAAAATTTATTCACTAATGTCCCAGTTAGTGAAACTATTGATATTATTATAAGAAACATATACAACAATCCGTCTCTACCTCCACTTAAAACTAGACCTAGTACATTACGAAAACTACTGTTAACTTGCACTACTGAAGTCCCATTCTACGATCACAAGAATATGTACAACAGGATGGTGTTTCTACGGGTTCAGTTCGGGACCCAAGATTTAGTAATTTCTACATGCCTAGTCTTGAAAATAATATATTTAATAAATTAAAAACCCTCCAGCTACGTATATCGATGATCTCCTTATATTATTCAAGAATATGAATAAACTATATCAACCCCCAAAACAATTCCAAAATGTCCTTAAATTTACATATGAACTTAATAATAGTAGTAAAATTCATTTTCTAGATATATTGATAAATACTAATAATAATAATTTCACTATCCTCCCTTATAAAATTTTAAAAATTAACAAAAAACATAAATCCGTGCACTCTTAACTATAAATTACTATAAAATAGCAATTATAAAAAATAAACCGTGCAAAAATTAATTCATCTACAAAACAGATTTCCTACCGTGAACTAAAAAATATAAAACTCTTATTAATAATAACTTCCCTAATTATATTGTTGGTGAACAAATAAGATGTTCTATTAGAAATTTTACTATAAAGCAAATAGAATATAATACGAAGCTACCTCGGCTCTCCAAAGTCTCACATGTCGATCAAATCGGTTTTCGAACAGAAAATTCGAGATGAAAATGCCTCGGTTATCGAACAAAATTTCGGTTCTCGAACAATATAATCGAACCAAGTTATCACAAACGGGATAATTTCTAAGTCGACCGCGGTATTGTATACATTCATGTGTTGGGTTGTGCTTTTCTTTTCCAATTTTATTGTACTGTGACTTTTTTTTCTACATTTATTCCTATTGGAAAAATAGTTTCGGTTTACAAACATTTCGGGTTACGAACGGCCTTCAGGAACGAATTAAATTCGTGAACCAAGGTTCCACTGTACTTCTTCAATTAACCCTAAATATCTTTTATGTCGCAATGAAATACATTCTAATTATAAACAGGGCGAAAATATCCTAAAAAAACTCATAAATACTAATATATTCACCACAGATCCAAGTAAAAAAAATTAAATCAATTGTATACTATACTAAATTCAATACATCCAATTTAAACATTCATAATGACTCATCCTCGCCAACTAACGTGTTACAGAAAGACAACATGGTATATAAATTTAAATATACCTTGGGAGACTATATCTCCAACAGAATGTGTGTGTGTGTGTGTGTCAGACTACCACTACATTGTCACGAAGGTTAAGTTTTCATTTGAATGATGTATCTAACATGTCCCAGAATTTACAACAGCACACATGTCCACATTCTCAAATTTTTGTTGAAAATGCATCTATACTTATTCATGAAAATAATAAACAAACTAAAAATTCTTGAAGCTATCTATATAAAAAAAATTGAAATCAAACTTACTAAAATTAATTATGAAAACTGTACAAATGTTTTAAAATGTTTATAGCAGATAGTTTTAACCAATAGTTTTTCTTTAAAAATAGGCATTTCACTAACTTGGCGTTTGCAAGTCTGCCTACACGATAAAATTTAAAAATTGTACAGAACTTAATCTTAAAGTTTTTCACTTCACACGTAATAATTTAATTTTCAGATGAACACAACAATTTTGTCTTAGAAAAATTATGAACACAACAACTTTATTTCTTAGAAAAAACAAGACGACGATGACGATAATGATAATGCTAATGATGAAAGTACTCGGAATAATATGAATATACTTCAACATGGTAATTTTCTTTCTTCCTTTTAATAAGGATCCTAAGAAACTTGTCCATAATTATGAGAGAATCCTATTAAAAATAAATAGAGAAAACATTTTTTACATTATTTAATGATATATATATATATATATATATATATATTATAAATTATTTAATGATATATATATATCAATATTATAATATTATTCGTCTCGTACAACCACCTACGCCAAAATTCAAATTCATATCTAGAAAAACGTTTACGACGCGAAAATTAAACTTTTGTGTATATATTCCGAATTTTCCAAATTATATACTTTATTCCCTAACAATTAAATGGCAAATAAAAACGCATTATTACCTGCTATAAATATGATTTACATCTATTTTACGATTATGACCACGCCCCTATTTATTGATGACAAAATTAATACTGCAAATATTACTAATATTTGAATCAATAATTTTTTCTTTGAGTTTTTTTTTTTTTTTATGCCGACTATAAAAGTTAAGAGAAGCAGAGTGCCCTGCATTTTCCCAGATTTTTCACAGGAAGCCACATTCTTTATAAAGAATTATACATAGTGTCTTCAACATTTTTGCGAAACTGCCTATCTGGAGACATGGCGTAAACTGAAATGCCATGTCGCCAATATATGGCAATATGGCTGTCAATGTGTGAAAAACTAATAACAACTTTAATTATGGTATGAAGAAACGGAGACATGCTGAAATTTCTGTTGAAAAAGAAAAAACAGATGTCTGTTCTGTTTAATATTTCTTTGATAACGGTTTATTAAGAAATGTTAAACAGTTAGAACAGACGTCTATGAATGAACAATGATTCATCCATTTTTATAGAGGAATGAACTGCACTGAAACAAACGCAAAAATAGCAATTCAAATTAACAAATCAAATCGAATGGAAACATTTTTCTTCAGTTGATGTTCCTGTGACTTTCTTTTGTGATTGTTTTCATCCGGCCCCAAATTTTTCAATATCAATATAGCTGAAAGAATGAATTCTTTTTCCTGCTGTCAATATTTGATTAGTATATTAAAGGTGAAAATTTCGGGTAAATTGAAAGATGACTGTTGACAAAAGAAAAGAAGTCTGCAAGTCAGAAATTAATTATTCAATGAAGAGAATGTATCAACGAAATGTTTCTTTGATTCGTTTTTATCCTCTTTGACTGTATTTGCGTGTGCGCAGAGGAAGAAACACGTATGCCCGTAACTATGATCAAAGTCATTCGTGTGAAAAACAGTCTGGTACAACCTCGCATATATTTTGTTTGAGAAAAAAAATTCAAAACTCTCCTTATAGCGAACTGAAAATGATGTAAAATATTCTAAGGTTTTCGTTAATTCATTTTGCAGTTTTTCTTCAAGTTATGAATTCAAATTGCATGCAGCATGTAAATGATCGGGTAAGAAGTAATTGATTATTGTCGATGCAATTTGAAAGGACATACATGACACTTCTGTGTGTAGGCTTGCATTGATCGATGCATTAACTATGTGCACATTACTAAGGTCAAGCGAGAATTGTATTTCTTTATAGTTGCTTGTATTGATACTGTTGCTGGAAGATTGCATATTTATGGTTTTGACTGCATGCACTTTTAGTATGTATCGCAATTGTATCGTGTCCCAAAAATGTATACACAATTTAAATAATTATAAAATCAGTGTTTATTAAAATATCTTTCATTTTCAAAATTTAATAGAATCTACTGACATTATTTTATTGTTTCGTCAACGCCTGTTTTCAAACTGACGTCGGTTCTGGTCCAGCCACTGCTGACAAGGCGAAGCAATGGAATCGCAGACATCATCTAACATTTCGTTTGGTATCTTTGTGCATTCTCGTTCAATGGCTGCTCTCAATTCAGCGACTGTTGCAGGTTTCATAGCGTAGACTTTGTCTTTTAAGTATCCCTTAAAAAAAGTCCAGTGATGAACGTGGAGGGTATTCTATGAAACCCCTTCGTCCAATTCACCTGTTTGGCAAGTTCTAACATCGTGGTTGTAGTGTGGGGATTTCAGCAACAAAAAGAAAACTCCTCTTCTTCAAAGCCCCTCTCTCTAACGTTTGGCATGACAGACTGTTGCAGCAAGTTTAAGTAAACGGGACCAGTCAAAACGTCAAAAAAGAATGATCCAATTAATCACTTGATGATAAATCGCACCACTCTTGTAACTCCTGGTAAATTAATATTATGTTCGACCATAACATGCGGATTCTCAAGTCCCCAGTAGGTGCAATTGTGGCAGTTAATTGAACCATTTAATTTGAATGTCATCACTCCACACAATCTTTGTTGAAATGTATGCATGTTCTACACATCGTGCCAAGTACAACTCGTAATACTTCACTCTTCGGTCTGGATCATCGTCATTAATAGCATGGAATAATCTTGTAATGTAACTTTTCTATTGACAGCGCGCTTCAAAATGCGTTGGACAGACGATTTTGAAATGCCTTTCTCACAACTCGCTTGCCACACAGATTCTCTTGAATTTTTATTACCGTTTCCAGTACTCTTTTTTGCTTTGTGGGGCTTGTCGATGTCCGTGGTTTTCCGGAACTCCTCTTGTGAACACTCAAGACCGGTTTAGTTCCATTGGCTTCAAACTTATCTCTAATTCGAGTGATGGTAAATCGCGTTGGTGGATCTGTTTGAAACTCCCTCATAACTTGTATTTGCACTTCAACTGCCTTTTCACACTTCCAGTACCATTTTAGAATGAATTTCCTTTGTTCAAAGCTTACTTTGACTATTAACTATTATTCCATTAACCTGGAAAGAAAAAAACACCAATTAAGCTATCAACTGTTAAAGTGTGTATACATTTTTAGGGGACACCCATTTATTTATCAAGAATTATTTTTGTAATACACACACACACACCCATATATATATATATATATATATATATATACACGACTGCGAAAACATGAAACTAGGAGTTGTAGTAGGTTAAATTTAATTATTATATGAACGTCGTCTTGTAATATTGAACATTTGATTTTCTTTACACTATTAAGGGTCCCGGCTTACATTATACTAAAATAGGTACGTATATGACAGAATAACATTCTTCACTTATCTTATATTTGAATCCAAACTGAGTTTCATGGTTACCTTTCAAATCTTTCTTAAGAATCTTACTGAATCAACGTTGTTTGTTTTTTTCTTTTAAAAAATCACAACATAAAATCTTTTTAAATAATTCTGTAAATAACGTAACATTAATATTTAAGATATAATTTTACTTAAATCTTATATAGTAATATTGTTAATGGAATATTTTTCTCTCTGATTTTTGGTATTTAATCAAACTTTAATATAAAATTTGTAATTAATATTAAATTCACAATGGCCGATCCAATTGTATGTTTCGGTGTCTATATCATGGTTCTCTAAATTCTAAAGCATGCATGCAATTTTATGAACATTCAGAATGCTCGTGCATATTCTTGTGTACATTAAATCCCTGTTTTATAGACGCAGATGTCTGAAATATCTGCACGTGATTTCAAATCTGTCTTATATTGGTGTACTGTATCTGCGTTTAATCAATTATTTGCAAGCTTATTTCGCAGATTAATACTACACTAGTTAAGTATGATTCTCACCAGGTGACCTATATTTGTAGTCTAGTGGCAAACATTAGTTACACTTAGTAAATAACTATTTATGTATATGTTTGCGTATGTAATGTGTGGATAATAGTTGTGTATGTTTTCGTGTACTCACGTAATTTGCAAAAAATGTGTGTGTTTTATGTGTCACTGTATATATGCCAATGTATACAATCGTGTATAATTACTATTATGTATTTTCAGGTAACAATTGTCATAAATGCTAAACGAAATATCTTTTATTACTCAAGGAAGCCATGCTTTCTCTACTCCTGAAGGGGGAGAGTAGAAAAGTAGAGAAGAAGGGAAATAGAAAATTAAAAGGGTGATGGAGGTGTGGTTGATAGTGAGAAAGAATTTGAGATGTACGTTCGATATCAATGACTGATACATGTGCTGCAGAATATGACGAATAATAGATGGATGCGACAACTGCTCAACAGAAATTGGCGATAACACCATTGGTAGGCGTCTTACCGATTTCGCATTTTTAACTTCTATGTTCCTACATGAATAAAAATACATCAACAGATCCAACTCACGTGCTAAATATAAAAGAACGAATTGATATTTATTAACAGGTGTGTTCAAATAGGATTAGATTTAAATACCAGATGAATTTTCTGTGGGTTTTCGCCTCTGTGTAGATTATATATATATATATATATATATATATATATATATATATATATACACCCCGTTATAATTATTAATTAATCGGTGTATGAATACGTATATAATACGGTATAAGGGACGCGGTAAGGCACAAATACATTTCTAATTGTATCTATAAAACAGAGACTTAATTTTGCCCTTGTAATTCAGTGTTATATTCTATGTAAGCTGGTATTTTTGTTTCATTTAATACAAAAGACATGTTTCAGTGCATGTGTGCGTCGTGTGAATTCATAGAGAAATGTAGGTTACGAAACTGGTAATTTGAGAACAGGTTATCAGTTGGTGTTACATTAAACACACACACACACACACATAATCGTGTGATGAAAATTTGTCGACTTGACCAAGACCTGAATTCTAAATTTTGTCTTTTGTCATAATATATATGTTCGTGTGTGAATGAATGAAAGTAGTAACAGAAAAAATAAAAGCTGAGAAATAGTTCAATACTTTAAAACTTTAATATATCAACCACCCTAAATGTTATCTCCCTTGCTCGTTATTCTGTAACATACGCTAAAACTGCTAGTTATCCTAATATTAATCTATTGCATATTTATGCTATATATGTGCCAAACAGACAATCACACACAACAAAGCTTAAGCACACGTATTCATTGGCGACCGACGTGAATGAACGAGAGAAAATTTTCTTTTCTTTCTTTTTTATAAAGAGAGAAACAGTAACCGAATAATGACACGACGACCAGAACATGCAGAGGAAATCAGGGCACTGGGTGGTGAGGCAAAGGACGAGAACGCCAATAATGACAACAAAAGATAGAAAAGGGTTTTTCTTCTCTTCATATTTGTTGTCATTATTATTTACATCAGTTAGAAATGCATGGAATGTGGCAGGTTAACCTCATCACTAGTGAGCAGAAGTGCCGATGGCTGAAAAAAAGGCGGACAAGTCTCAAGTGGAATGGATAGGATAAAGGACGGGTTTTAGAAAGATGCATGAATGGCAAGGAGTTTCTTTGTGAGTAGAACATGGTACTATATATAGAGGGTCGTTAAATGCTTGAAGTTAAAAGGGGATCGATAAATTAATCATGGTAACGTACGACTAAATCTTACCATTTTTCAACCAAACATCAATGTTCTTGCTACTGTTCACCAAACACAGATTTCACATTAATGATGTCAAACAATTAAATAAGGTATTTATTTTTCATGTTTATTATAACCTATATTATTTATGTAGATTTTCACGTTATCATTATTATCATTATTATTATTATTATTATTCGAGCAGATATGTCTAGTATAGGAAGAAAATAGGAATTGAAAAAGAAAAATTTTAACTATAAATGAATCTTATTGAGAAGCAATATATGAAGGAAAGGAGACAAAGGAATCTCTCAAGTTTCGCAAACTGCAACTATGAAGTATGGGACCAGAGCCTCAACATGTTAAGCGTTGCTGCTGTGGTTTATATAGTAAGTCCTACGTTTTTAGGGGATGAAGTTCAGTAGTCTAAAATGTTTGGGAACCCATGGTATATACGAATCGATAGGTATATAGGGAACCATGTTAAACCTACAGTTAAAGACGTACATGATGACCATTGATGAACGACCATTTGGAAGATAATTAAAACAAACATGATTGACAAAATTTATTCATATTTTAGTTTCTAAAAATAGCTTTTTCCCCAAAGCCCAGAAAATGAATGAGGCAGTTTGACCCTTAATTTCAAACTACTTTATTAAGAAATAATATGAATGATTAAAGAAAAACAATCATTATGCTGGTTAATGGTTTTATCTTCAAACTGATTAAATTAAAATGGTGGTAGATCAACAAATTTATACACATTTACGTGCATAGATATATTCGAACAGTTTTACTTAGGTTAGGACGAAATGTGATAAAGGAAAAAAAACTGATAATTCAGGGATGCGTAGAATGATTTTCTAAGAAACAAAGAAGCGATTTTGAAAGCTGGAGGAATCAATATTTTAAAAAGCTGTCGTTATTATAAAGTATCAACGATAATGGAAGAGCTTCGACATTTTAATAAATCCAAATAGCTAAAAGAATGAAGTGAAAATAGGTGTCCAAAAATAAATTAACAACTAACTAATATTAGCTAATGTTTTGCAATTATAAATCTGTACTTTATTTCAATACAATCACATTGATGCAATTTTCTCTTTTAATTCATTTACGGCATCCAGAAGTTAATGATGTTGCACTGGCTCGTTTTTATAATTTAATTTGAAACAATTTCAACTAGGATTGTAATATTTGTGCCTATAGAAAAATAACAATCATGCATAACGAATTATTGTGAGAAACTAGTGACATTTTCGAGAAAAAGAACTAACCCATAAAATCTTTCGAACAATCAATAATTAAAAGAGAGATGTGATAAAACAGTGCTTTTTTGGAGATAGATAACGAGTTGCTGAAATATTCTCGACTTAAGCCACTTTCCAAAATCTGATCAAATTATTAAACATTTTTAAACCCTTATTGGCTGATATTTTTTCAGCAACTCTTCGCGTCTACTATTAAGGTATCAGATTTTATTCCATACGTATTTCTGCTCATTATAGTACACAAAAAAGTGTATAATGGCAGAACAATAAAATACAGTAAAGCAAAAGAAAATCTGCATCACGTACTTAAACTAACACTTTCAAAACTACAATGTTGCTATATGTTGTGAAGCATTATGGGTAAAATAGTATTTTCTGTTCAGCTAACTCCATTATGATTTAGTTGTTAAATACAGTATTTTGGGGGTAGGTTTCAAATTGATAGTTATATATAGTACTTTGAATTTTTACTTTTATATGCCGTGTCCTTTGAGGGTGTGGGCAATCATGTCTCTCCACAATTTCCTGTTCTTTGTAGCTTAGTAAACTTTGTCTTTTTGCCATCTCCTAATCCGTATTCTGCCAACCATTAACACAAGCTCGTTAAGTAGGCTGTCTCACTACGTCCTGTGAGGGACAAATTTTTCTCCTTCTTCAGTGTGTCCCCCAGAAATTTTAACTCTTTCTAAGTATAAGCGTCCTTTTTGCTTCACTTTACCCTAAAACTTCGTCATTGTACCCATGTTCAATCCATGGTATCCTCAGCATCCCTCTAAAGCCACATTTCTGTTGCCACAAGTTTCTTCTTCATCTGTGATGAAATTGTCCAGCATTCACGGCCATATTGTATAACAGTTCACCACTCTTTCCTGTTTAAATTTGATAGATTTTTATTACAGTATAAGAAAAACTTGGTTTATTTGAGAAAGGTATTAGAACAATCCGAAACATTTACTGAGTACAAACCGACATGCATACAGATAGAAAATGAATTAAGCAAGTACATAAACATAGAAAGGGGGTGTAAGACAAAGGGAATTATTTGACATTTGCAGAAGGCATACCAGGATTTATCATTGATAAAATCTTAACAGCGTAAAATATGTAGATGACTGGTAAACTCAAAGAAAAGTATAGACAAGGTAAATATAGGAGAGATTTGGAAGAAAGAATTAACCAGTAAAAAAAAAAAAAAAAGAAGCAAAATGCATGGCCGTTAGCAAGAGGAGCAGCCCAAGATGCAAACTGTGAATTGGAGACGTCAAAAATTCATGCATTTAACTATTTGCGAAGTATTTGAGATGACGGAAAATGTGACATATAAATCCGAAGGCGCATTGGTATAACGAATGATGTCTTCCAAAAGCTAAAAATAAGTATGAAATAGAAAAATTCCGTTAGAAGCAAAGAAGAGTGCTGAACCGCTATACAATATTAATATGACAGCAAATGCTGTATAATTTCCTCACAGATGAAGTGGAATGTTGAAAGCAGCAGAGATGAATTTCTGCAGAAGAATGCCGAGAACATCTTAAGAGGGACATTTGAGTAACGAGGAAGTTTTAAGGAAAATAGGAACAAAAAGGACAGACACTTAGAATGAGACACAGTTGGACATAACTATGAAAGAAGGCTTGGAAGATTTTGACATATTAAAGGGAAAATATAAATTAACCTACTTAGCAGGCTTGTCCAAATGAATAGCATAACAAGAAATGGTGGGTATAGTAAAATTACTTAGAGCTACAAAACATAGGAAGTTTGGGGGTACAATTATTGCCTACATTCTGAAGAAAGACAGCTGTTTTTTATTCACAAGTTGAAAGTATTTCTCTACGAATTTTTGAACTGAATCAGTCTTTCTTCACAAATCAAAAAATGAAAGTTGTTTGAACGGCCACTCTTCTAGATCTTTTAGCATTAATGCAAGTTTCCCCCAGGGCTCTACCCTTGTCTTTAATTGTCATCAGTTTTCAACTCGGTATCTATGTTGATGACACAACTATTTATTCTTGTCTGATCGGTTCGATAAGGTCAAATTGGCAGCTAATCTAAAAAATGGCCTACGATCTGTTGTTAACTAGAGCAAAAAACGGCTTGTTAATTTTGACACGTCCAAACCAAAATTGTACTTTTAATCGTCTGAGAGAACCATTTTTATCTTCCATTATCATGGCTAATGCTAACATCCAGAAGAGTGGCTTATTGCGTCTTCTCGCTTTGTTTTCCGCTGACATGAAGTTGAAAGTTTATATTAAATATATTGTTAGGTCTGCTGCTAAGTTGATTGACTGTGATTGTCAGACAATTTTTCTCCGCCGAGTCTATCTGACACATTTAAAAGTCTACCATTCGTCCAGGCATTGAATATTGCTACCACATTTGTTCTCGTTCGTATTTAGAATAGAAAAGAATCTGTAATTTTATTTGTCCTGACCTGGCATCTCGTCTTCAATCACATTCTCACCGGCGTAACGTAGCTTCTCTACCTTTACTATAAATATTTTCATGGTAATCGTTCTAATAAACTTACCTAGACTTTCTGAATTTAATCATTATACTAGATTGGCAACAAGGTCTAATCATTTTACAGTTGAAATGGTGAGATGTAATCGTAAGCTCGATACTAATTTTCTTCTTTTGCAGTTCTCTCGCTTGTGGAACTCTTAATTGATTTATTGTCTTGCTTGGTATGAAATAATTAAAAATGAAATAGTAAGTGCGTGTCAGAGGAAAAATTTTAGTGCGTTGTTTCACTTCATTTTTAATATTTGTGTTCCTGCAATAACAATATAAAGCATGTTCGTTTCCAGTTACCCACTATGATGTCGAGTTGTTCAATGAACCTCCAAACACATGAGCATAAGAAAATGAGGACGTAAATCTGTTTTTAATATCGAAAGATCAAATGATAAATCAGAAACATTTGTCAGCCAATAGCTTTTAATGCCATTTTATATGGTACGTCTATGTGTAATATATATATATATATATATATATATATATATATATATATATATATATATAATGTGTGTGTATGTGTGTATGATTTAATAAAAAACAGTTTTTCATCACAAACAAGGCAATTTTTCCAGTATTTTTTACATTTTCTTTGCGGATCACCATTTCCGGCTAATTTCTTTTAAGTTTGTACTCGGACACTTTCCATTACAAAGTGATGTAAGAAAAAATATGTTAGAACTGTTACGGTTTATTTTAGTTATTTATTAACTACTGGGAGGTTTGCCACTTTTATAATACTGAGTAAGCCTGGTACAATTAAAATTTAATTTATTTTCAGAGACGATGAATACAGAGAAAATAGATGCCAGTGATTAAATTTTTATGGCATCTCATTAAAATCTCACAATGAATTTAATCCTTTCCTTCCAAACAGCTTGCATTTCAACATCATACTGTGAGTAATAACTTCCGAGGAAGTATATAATGAAAGTTTTTGTTGTTTTGTATTTGTAAAAAATAGTAAAATTGTTCGAAATTAATTATTTTTACTTTATGAAGGCCTGAACCGTATAACAACGATTAATTATCATTGTTTTGTTTATCTTTTGACTTCTATTTTCTCCGAAATATTTTATTTTTCTGTTTTCATATCTTCTTTACCTTTTGTCTTTGATGTTTCTCCACAGTCAAAATTTGCTGACAATCTTCATCTAAATTTATGTCCTCTAAAATCAATCTGCCACCTGGCTTCAGCATAGGGTACATGTGCTATCTGATTTTATTCAAAGTTTAATGAGATATTTCAATGCACGAAGAACCATCTGTTCAGGTTTCAGAATAATTTTATAGACTAAGAACAAAACACAGGGGTGGGGGATAGACTCACGATCTACATTTTAACTACGATCTTCTAGTCATTTCCACACGTATTCATGAAATATCAAATTCATAATTTTCCAACAAATTGCAATAAATATGAGTAGCATTCAACTTAGCTTTAAATATTTTACTAAATTATAATTTATTAAAATTTATTATGTCTTATTATTTTCATATTGGCATAATCACAACATTTCGGCCATTGTATACGTAGGGAATTTTTAAGAGTGGGGGGATGCTCGTCATTACACTCTGAATTTTGAACCAAAGCCTTTATTCAACCTACAGTGGGTACACTGTCCTCATTTTGATTTCTTAGCTTAGTGGCGATAACTCGTATCAATTAATACTCACTAAGATCATGTGATTTTCAAGCACTTGAGGACCTATGGAATGAACATCCAACTTCCAGGAAACCAAACATGTTTTGACCAAAGTTTTAATCCACTAGTGTATGTGACTTTTGGACAATCCAGTGGTATAATTTTGAAGTTTTAAACCCACCATTCATAAATTCTACCACCTAACTTAGGACACTCATACAATTCCAGAAAGCCCCAAAATAACACCAAAAAACACAAAACCTAGGGGATACAGTGTTGGTTAAAATATATCTAGTTTCCTGGAAATTATGAGTTCAATTATGTGTTAAAACATGCTTGGTAGTAATTAAAGTCACAGGCACTGCTTCACAGGAAGAAGCAAACAAGTGATTGGTGTGTATCATTTGATATGATGTATTCGCTGAACACGGAAAATTATCCCCCGTGAATTGAATAATCTTCGACTAAAATGTCTAAAAGTGCCAACGAAAAGGATGAGATAGACACCTGAAAAACGGCTTATGGCTAAAATGTCCGAAGCTTTGTCATATACTTGCAAAATTTCGACCACTGTAACAAGAGGAGCATTCTGTTTTGAATTGAAAAGCATATAATAATAAATCATCATCTAAAAAACGTTCAATATGAATTACTAAACTTTACTAAACATTTAGTTATCTGAACGTTATTCGGCCGCATATTATTTTTTAACTATTATCGTCAACTTTGTTGTTTTTTAACAAAACATTTAGGCCGGTTTTCGTCGGGAATGTGTTGCATTCGGTCTTTAGAATTCGTTTAGGACATTTTTCTTTTATTTAGTTACCATCTTTTCATTCTGAACATCACAGTTCAATAGAATCGTGTAACTGGTTATTAGTTCCTTATTATAAAAAAATACAGTAACAAAAATAAATTAAAATAATAAACATACATCTTAGTCTTCAGGTGTCAACTGAATAAATACTTTTCATTTGCGTGAAAAACATTTACTTAACAAATATACATACAATGAGGTGCTGAAAAGAGATCGGTCAGACCCATTTTTAACCAGTAATCAGAATCTTTTTTAAGCATATCTTTGTCCTTTCAGTGTCTCTGTTTTATAAGCATTAAATTACCAAATATATTTATAAATATGATATTGTTTCTAGAAAGATTGTATCTAGGATTGATCCAATCTTATTTCATGCAACTGTTCGTTGGAAAGGCATGTATTCCAAAATGAAATCATTTAGTTTTCGTTTAATCACCTACTGTTTTAACTGAAAGAAAGGAAAACATTTGGCTTCTGACATCGTAAATTCAATTCTTTGGCTTCTTTAGGAAGAAACTTTTAAGGAATGATGCGTTTGTTGTCGAGACACTTATTGCAACTCAAATGTTCGGACACTCGTTAATCATTCAGTGCCATTCCTTTTGTGAAAACGTCAAAACGATACAGACTGTAATGAATAATATAAAAGTAGGATTCTATTGGAAAATCCAATAATAGCAGCAGTTGATTTTTCTATTAGTCGAAAGTTACACCATCTCCATCTTTCCCTCATCCCTAATTTCAAATTGCAACACCGAATTCTGAGTTTGTTTTATCAGTCTGAACAAATTAAATTCAGCATTGAAACTGAATTAATAAAGTTATTAAATCAGATATTATTTCAAGAAAAAAATACCATAAATTATGTAAAGCGAAACGTGAAAAGGAAAATCCCAAACCGGCTGTTATTCCACGTTCTTCAGTTCTCTAATCAAGGAATAAAAGGGATTTGCACTGCGACGAAAATATACTTCTAAAATATGCCTCTTTTAAGGACGTGGGTAATCGTGGATTTTTATCCCTTGTAGACCTCAGAAGCGTTGCTCACTTTGTCAAGCTCCGTGTTCCACCATCGATTCACACATTCATTCCCTATCTCTCTTGCCTTTGATATAACTTCAAGCAATCTTTCTTTATTATGTGTTCAAGAAATTTTAATTGTCTTTCTGATTCTAAGTATAAGTATTCATTTTATTAATATTTTCTTCAAGACTTGATCGTTGCTTCACTCGTTACATCCATGGAATTCATCGCATCCTTCTGTAGAACCACATTTTCGTTGCCTCCAGTTTATTTCTATCTACCAACATTCACTGCCATACAAGAGCATTGATATCACATAAGATTTCAGCACTCCTTTTGTTTATAACGAAAAATTTCCGGTTTCTTAGTATTTTATTTAGCTCTTGGAATGCATTTTTCGCTAATTCAATGCGCGTTCGGATTTTGGTGTTGCATTTTCCATGCCCTTTTATATTTCCCAAATATTTCAACTTCTGTACTTTCTTGATGTCGATATCTCTAACTCGTAGTTCGAATCTTGGACTTTTTCTTTTGATGACGAACATACTTTCTTCTAACACTTGATGGCTAGTCCCTTTTTACGCTTTCCTTTACTCTCTTATCTAGAAGATCCTGTAGTTTTCTATGTCTACCAGTATTACCTATATATCTATATTAAATTACGCCTACTGATAAATCCTGGCATGGTTCTCAGTTTCCTCGGGATAGCTACACTTTAGAAGTTTAAAAAGTCTGGAAAGAAGATACGCCATTGTTTTACGCGCCTTTCTATTTTTGTGCTCCTACTCAATTCATTTTCGATCCGTATACATTTGATTCCAGTAGAAGTTCTGGATGATGCTAACATCGTTTTCAAATAGATTTATTTTTCCTAACTGTTCAAATAGTTTCTTGTGCCATATACTTTTGTGTCATCTATAAAACATATGTGGAAATCCTTTTACATCTGTATTGCCAACATTAAATAAGTAAATATCTGACTTTGTATGGTTTAAAAATAAATTCTTCGAATAACGGTAGTATTTTGATATTCATCAGATCTACTTGTATCTCTATTTGAAGACATGGAACCACTGAACAAAATTTGTTTTTATTTCAAGAGATCTTCGGACTTTTGAACTCATTCATTCAATCCATTCTATAATGTACTTCAGGTATACATTCCAGTTTACTTTTGTTTTTCTCCCTAATGCAAAGCATAATCGTTATAAACTGAAAAAAAGTGAAAAATAGTAAAAAAAAAAAAAAAAAATCAGTAGGGATTGAAAATCGATGCGGCATTTTCAAAATATGGAATCTGTAAATGAATTGGTTCAGAAGCCTGTGAACAAGCCTGTAGAATGAATCGGCCGAAACGTTGTAGGCACAAGTAAATGACCAGTTTAATCGTTCGAATAATTTTTCTTATGTTAATGACTTCTCTCAAAGTTACGGAAAATGTTATTAGAACTTACCAAGTCAGATCGATGCATGACACTCCTGGTCATAATTGAACTTACTTCAGGGGCTCTTGATAAACACATAGCCGTGAAGCTATTATCGATATTTATCCAAATAATGAGAATAGATACAACCAAATAATTTCGCATCTTTTCAGTGAGTACTTCACCTCCGATTTTAAGCTCAGAGAATATCACAGATTTTAATTTACAAATTTGGCTTCTATAAAGAAGATTTCAGATATTATTTTTCTTCATGATAAACATATTGCAATTATTATTTTACTCAGCTCCATTTTATCAAATCGACTAAGGCAAAGTGAGTTATTTTTTCATTCATATTTGTTTCACTAGATTTCTGTTGCATTTTATCACAACTCTCGGATCGTCATTCTACGAATGTATTAAGCAGCGCAGATCGCAAATAAATTGATTTTCTTCGCTGCATAATCGATAATGCAGCTGTACCGGACAGGCAGATATCACGATAAGAGACAATGTGATTTTGAATTTAGTCGGTGGCTTATTTACATTTGATAACGCTAATCTCTTGCTTGGAATTTGACTTAAGTCTTCTTCAGCCGAGTGATTTTCATTTAAACATTTAAATGGTTGCTGAAACATTTTCTTTGTTAGGAAAATAAAAAAAATCATCCAATCACGAGCAGCAAAAATGTAATATAAATGTGCTATAATTAATTATACAAACACACTTTATCTCTCTCTCTCTCTCTCTATATATATATATATATATATATATATATATATATATATATATATTTATCTTTACAAGAGCCAAATAAGGCTAAAAATGTGATATTGTTACCATACCTGGATTGAAGTTGCTCAATCCTCACTTTCCAACTTTAATATAGTTCAAAAACTTTTACGTAATCTTAGGAATGAAGACATATTCTTCACTCTTCAGTCTCTTTAACAGGAAATAAGTATCGCAAGTTAGTCTCTATCGATATTTCTATGGCAAATGTTCAGAACATTTCCATTCTTTACTAGTTGAGACAATCACAGTTTGAACACACCATGCTACCTCTACTGAGTTGAATTATCCGTATTCCAAATGTAATCCTTATCCTCAACATTTTTACTTCCGATCATCGTACATTCATTAAGTAACTCTATACTTTTAGTAGGCCTCGTACCTTGTACTGGGTGAACTTGAAAAAATATCACCAACACACACGAAAGTAAGCCACACAGCTTTAACAAAATAAAAAAATGGCGTCTATTGTTAATTTCAAGTGAGATTAGAGTTTGGAAAAAGAATATAAAGAAAAAAAAAGTTAGCATCCTAAACTCAAACAGATAAGAACTGATCCTCTTTGAGACAGACGAATAGATGTATGAGATATTCTAACCTTGATACAGAGATTTGTAGGAATTAAAGCGAGAAAGAAAGATTATATTTCCTAGTGAGTGTAGGGGTTACAGGTTTAGTCATTGACCCATAATATCGACCTGTGTTCGGGGTTATCATTTAGATCTGATTTAATTAATCAGAATTCGAGTTATCCGTTCAAGACGGATCTGAAATGAAGCGATGCAGAAACGAAATACTCTCCTCTGCAAAATTCTTTTCAACGATTCCTTTCCTCAAATAAGGGCAGGTGCCTCTTTCCAAAATAAACCATTCGTTCTGGTCGACAAGCGCCCTAGATTTGCTACTGCTCCGTTTAGACTTGTGTTCTTGAAGCAACTCTTACTTACACTTTTAATTCATTTTGGAACCCAAAGATTATTTTACATTACTTTTTTAAAATATCCATTTAATGTCTGATGTTGAAAACAGTTAGCTACAAAGTCTATAGAGGCACACACCACCACCACCATCAATATCAACAACAAAGATTAAAACATTTTTTTTTGCTTTATTCATGACATGATCTATTTCCATAAAACATATGTGTTCTTTATAAATTACTCAGAAATACTTTAAAGTTTATTTAGGACCCAAAATATTTTACATTTATAAAGAAGTTATGGCTTTTTTATAATAATAAAGATACTTATCATATAATTTATGAGACAAAATATAAATCAGAAATAGGAAATGATATATACTAAAATATATTTTAATATATATATTATTTCACTGCCTCAAAATGTATAAAACTAACCGGTAGTGTTAGTAATAAGGGTACGCATTTTAGGCCTGAAATGTATAAATTTCAACTTCAAATTTTAAAAAGAGGTAAGAACCTGTAGAAGTAACCAATCGTAGTTTGAAAGTGTCTCTCCCTTAAATAAATTAGTTATTGTTTGGAGTGACTAGTGACCTGTTGGCTTCAAGAGCAATACCTTTAAAAAATTTCTCTCTCATAACTGCTGGCCAAAATCTTAAGAGCAATGAAAATAAAGAAAAAATATATCTTTTGGGTTGTTAGACTCATCCACTTAAGTAAAGCTTTATATATTGAAAATAAGAGTAAAAATAAAACTTTAAAGTATTTTTAGAATATAATAATGAAAAATTGCATACGAGGAAATTAAACAGAATAGGAAATGCCCAACAAAACGTCTCAGTAGTCACGCCCGTCGTTGTGAATAATTTCAAAATTTGCGTTGGCAGAAGACTGGCAGGAACGTTATTCCAAGTGGTGCAGATCATGCACTGTTTGGAACTGACGTCCATTTCTATAGACTTACCTTGCCATCCACCTCCAAATATTTTCTATGGGGTTCATGTTAGGCAAAAATGCTTGATTGTTCAAAAGAATCACGTTATTCACTATGCAAAAGCCTTTTGTCCTATGGGCATTACAGATTGCAGTGTTGTCCAATCGTTTCCACACAAGCGAGAGCCTTTACTCAATAAGGATGCTTTCTCCAACATGCTAATTTAACCAGCCGTGGTTTGACGCTCCTGTATAACCTGAAGCCCTGTTGTTTCTTGTAAGCAGATAGCATCCAAGATCACGATGGAACCTCCTCCACTGTGTCATGTAGAAAATGTCCGCGATGGAATACTTTTATCGCGACGTCGGAAGGCATACAGGTTAATTTTTTTCGTCGTCAGAAAAAAAAAAAAAAAACAATTTCTCCTTGCCTTACCTGGATCAGGAAGTCGACACTGTTTCTCTCTCATTATCTCTTGCTGGCGAAGCAAGAGCAGATTGTGTCTCTGCTTCGCCCAGTCTTCTTCACCTTCTTGGCTCGTTACTACTCGGCTTCGTTCTCCCTCGCCCTCTTTAGTGATGAAAGTCTAGATGGAAACATTTCTTCCACTTCCATTGCCTGGTCTTGCTACGGCCGTTGTTGCTGTGGTTGCTGCTGATGTTATTACGGCTGCTTCCATTGCTGCTGTGGTTGTTGTTGTTGTTGTGGCTGCTACTTTGATGCTGCTGTTGATGATGGGGCTACACCTGATGCTGCTGTAGCGCTCTTTGCTGCAGCTTCTGCTTCTTCTGCGGGGATGCCGGCTTCTTGTCGAGACATCCTACTGGAGAGTGGAAAGTGATGACGCAACCTTTGTCCCTTTCCTGGCCATCTCCTTCCATTCCTAACTTTCCTGGTTTTCTTGGTCATTTCTGACCCCACTACTTCCTTCGGTACAGCTGTTTTGGACTGTGGCGCCGGGTTCCTACCGGGACATACCTTGGATAAATGTCCCGTGGCGCCACAAATCTAGCAGTGAGGGCTCCTTCCATCCACCACGACGAAGATTCGCCTTCCACGATACAGTAGCGTATCGCGTATGTGTAGAAAGTGATTCCGGCACAGCGTAATCAGGAGTTCGTGACCCCCCGTGGTGATACTCGCTTTACATGTGATTGATCCCCGACGGATCCGTATTGGGAGAAGTAAACTCCGAAACGGTCATCTGTAATGGCCATGAGCACCCGATGAATATTTGTCTTCCGGGCGCCCATGAAATCCGTTTACAGCCTCATCGATTTTGTTGTGAGGATTTTCCCAGCCACCTTCTCGGCTGCCTCCTTGTTACGCTGCAGGATGTCCCACATGCTTCTCTTCGCTAGCAGGTTCGTGGCTATTTTGAGGCTTTTTAAAGCCTGCTCAATGGTCTCCCTGATAATTCAATCAACTTCCTAGTCTTGACGTTAGTGGTTAACAGAAGATTTTTCTAGTTGCCACTTCTTCCAAGAGAAGGTACAGAAGAGGTTATTGCTAGAAATACATTTCCGGTAATGGTCCTTCATTCCAGCAAAATTTTCTGTATTTTTTTTCCTGGGCCGTCAGAACCGCAAGATATCTTGTTTGTTGAAGCAGGTGGCTCCTGCTGCACCGAGTGCTGAGGAGACACACCACAAATCACAAATCTTACTTTAAAAAAAAATCACGTCACGATGTTTACTCATTCCCCCACGAGAATGAGATGTGACACAAGGTCGGATTAATGTGGGGACCCGAGCGCGTACACACGGGCAGGGACAAAAATTCCCCTCAGACCCCGCAACCGTCGGTTGCGCTGGCCTCGGTGCGAACACCGATCCCTCCCTCTTGTGCAATGGGAGGGCGCGGCTTCGAGCAGCTGTTCCCCAGGGCTGGGCACCTCTTCAGTATAATTTTCCTCAGTTGCCCCTCTGTCCTCAGACAGAGAATCCCCTGAGCGCACTCTGTCCAAGGACAGAGACGCAACTGAGAGATGATAAGAAAACGTGAAATTACCCCAAAAGAGGAATTTACACAAAAAAATCACGTCACAAACTTACAAGGTTTCATTTAGCAATCCAAGTAGGAATGCCTCAGCAAACAACAATGACTGAATGTTGTTACGTATTTACGAATTAAAGCTTCGTTTGTATATCGTCTGAAACTTTTAAACAGCTAGCCTAAATTCCCAGTGTTCAAATTGCACTATTAAATGCTAAAAATAATTTTCCATTTTATTTTTCATTTTTTCAAGCTCTACTCAAATAAGTAGTTGGGTGTAACAACGCAAAAGATATATTTTTCTTTATTTTCATTTTCCTTAAGATTTTGGCCAGCAGTGTATTTATAGCAAGTTTAATTGTAATTACCCTGCTTAGAACTAAAATTGTGAATAGGCCGTTAAGTATTTGACTATGAATGCCAGCAGCGATGGAGCGTCGTTTAATATCGAAAGATCAAAGAGAGGAGTAAACAAAACAAGTTAAAAGAAACAATTACAAGTGATTAAAAGAAGAGTTCAGCTAAGAATGGAGACTAGAAAATATTGGTCATTGCTAATAGGGTTGAAACATAGACGGCTTATGCGGAAATATGTTCAGACTACTACTACTACCACAGGTAGGCCGCGTGGAAGGAGTCGATTAAAGAAATTTCTACCTCACCACATTGAAAAGTAATCTCAGATCCACTACTATAAACTCATTAATTAACTTATGTGAAATCGATAATTAAATCATCTGGCGAAGGCAAAGAGTTCGTTTGCATCGATGAAACGAACTGTAATTTGTTCTTACGACTTTTGCATGGAAGATTCAAGAAATGAAGTAGATATTATTTGAACGTAACTTCATCCAGAGGCAGTAATATATGCGTCATTGGGGCAATCTGAACTGGTCTGCTGGGAGAGGCAACGAAGATCATTTACAAAACACAAATGCTGCAAATGGTTGAAAAAACTTCTCAGAAGTATTTCGGAAAAAATAAGTTAATTATTGTCTGCAACAATCCGTCTGTTGCATGTGTATTTGGAGAAGCTAATTGAAGAGTACGAATTCATCGATGCTACTATTATCCGCAATGCCTAATATAGCAAGTCTCTAAATCCAACTGAGAAGTGCAGAAACTTCATGAAGGCGACTGTGTAACACCGAATGGCTAAAACATTTGAAATCATGGTGGCTTCAAAACCAAAGTACAGATTATGCTACGTTGAAAAAGCAATCGATGATGTATGCAATTACCCTACTATTCTACATGAAAATATACAATCATGTACAGAAATACTTTTCTTCGCCTTTGGCAGAGGATCTTCAAACGTGGGACAATGTGTGAAATGGTTAATTTCTAATTATTATATCTATGATTACATTCTTTGTTCGTTCGTTTATATATTCCCGCATGTCTTTACTAAAATTTTAATTTGAAGTTTACCTTTTTCTTTAGAGTAAAAAGTTGTAGTTCTGACAACGACATTAGTGTGACAGAATGCAACATTAAGATTTAACCAAAAGTTTCCATGAAACAATTTTAGTCAGTTTTGTGCCATGCGTGATACACGCTTAGGCGATCATGTATCTTTCGATACATGGCTGACGAAGCGGATTTTCCCGCAGTATTTTGCCATTTTTTCTGCGGTAGACCAGTTAAAGTCTAAGGTCTGTCCTGTTATTTACCCATAACTGGGGGAGAAGAAAAGGAATCATACCTTTCCCAAGGGTATTAGCACGCAAGTGAATGTAATGGATTTTACTAGAATTCGAACTCGGCTCTCTGATTTCTCAACCCGATCCGCTATCCATTACTCCCACAATTTACGTGGTTTATTTGAATATTTATTTGTATAAGTTTTAAGTTCTCATATTCCAAGCTAACGTGAGACATTAAGCAATTTACTGCCGTGTTCCTATAAAAATGTATCATCATTTTAAATTTTCCATACGAAAAAAATATTTTAATCGTTTACATTAAAGTCACATTAAATTTAAGCGAGCTGTCATTGCCAGTGGATAAAGAGAGGTGACATTTGAATTGATGCAAAAGTCACGAGCAGTAAACAAATGCATTAAGTAAAACGTTATCTTTTCCTTTTAATAAAGTAATTATTAAAATAACTAATTTTTGTTGAATCCAATTTCTATAACATCTACTGTCATTTCTATAAATGCTACTTTATTCGGGGGTAATTTTTATTCTAGAGATTCAATTTTGCAGTCAGCGAACATCACCCGCAAATAACAAGGATTTTTTTCGGATGATAAAAACTGACAGTAAAAGCAATCTAAAGCCCCAAGAAACATTTTTTTTATTCATCTACATTTTTATTAGAAAACATTATGGGGTTTATATATGCAAAAAATAAAAAGGGCAATCTTGTCTGCAGTCTTAGCCTGATATGTTTGTACGTTAAAAAGCAACATTTTCTTTTACATAGAAATACATTTTTGTGCGAACAGAAAAAAGTCATAATGATGAAGTTCAAGTTGGCTTGAAAATTTGCGCATAAACTTTTTCTAATTCATTTTCTTATTATATCTAGATCATGCTAAAATGGACTTTCCAATTTGCACTTCAGAGAAGCCAGATACATCTAAGCTCCTAACCAAGAGCAGAGATCCGCGTTTCAAGCATTGTCAGTAGCTGACCCAACATATAAACACACAGTCTATCCGATTGCGCCTAACCAGTGCACGCATGGAAAACATAATATGACAGATATATAAACACCAAGCCGAGGAGTCTCGTGAATTTAAAGTTAATGTTGGGATGAGGCAAGAAAGTTACACACACCTAAAGGCCGACGGTGATTGACGAATTCCCAAGTGAAATAAATAGTAATTCTACGTATTTAGTCTCGTGTTCTTCATTTCTAATCTACGATTATAATTTTGCGTGCACACACATATATATATATATATATATATATATATATATATATATATATATATATATATATATATTAATTGATTGATTTAAAATATGGTTATTTTCGCTACACAGTTCCAACCATGATTTTATATCTTACTGTTCTTTCTTTTTATTTATATACATATATATATATATATATATATATATATATATATATATATATATATATGAGAATCCTGTTTAGCCATTTTCAAGAGAAATCATATAAAAACTATAAATGCAAGTATATATCAAATTTGTGCGAATTTTGCGGCAATGAATATTTGAAGAGTGCTGCTTATC
Organism: Acanthosepion pharaonis; assembly: GCA_903632075.3. Classification (NCBI taxonomy): domain Eukaryota; kingdom Metazoa; phylum Mollusca; class Cephalopoda; order Sepiida; family Sepiidae; genus Acanthosepion; species Acanthosepion pharaonis. The sequence continues at coordinate 2,097,651 of CAHIKZ030005070.1, forward strand.
GTTTTATATGTGAATTCACCAAAAGGTTCAGAACAAAAAAGCAAATAATATAAGAGCGTGCACCTTCCTTATGTTGAGGTTATATTTGTATATAACTGACTTTGCATTGCATTACATTTACTTTGTTGAATTGTGGTGAAGAATTTTTTTTAATCAGTTCAACCCAAGCAACACGATACTATGATACATAATAAATGCTACTGGGGGTAAAAAAAAAAGTATGAAAAATATTTTAAAAAGAATCTGAAACAGGAAACAAGGAATTAACCTCTACTCTTGTTCAAAAGGAAGGAGTCTGAGCCGAACGATAGACAAAGCTATCTATTCGTATTGAGAAAAAAAATAAATAGTTAATAAAATTTCAAAGTTAAGTAATTGCATGGAAATTCTGTTCTTTTGAGTGATTGTTGTTATTTACTAAACTTAGCTTGGTGTAAGTCTACAAGCCCAGGGCACCTAGTGAGGCTCGTTCTCTTTAATCAAAAATCATCAACTAGACTAGCACGAGGCACCTTAATCTTGAATCTTATACAGAAAGATATTCACTTTTGCCAGTGTTAAAGATTGACTTTTACGTTATTACACCAAAAACCAAATTCTTGTTTCTTGTGAGCTTTATGAAAAAATTGTCAAACTAGTTATCTTTTTATTTTACTTGTAACTCTTTCAAATTCTCAACTGAATCCTTGCAATTCAAATGCATCTTTGAAGACATTGTATCCAAGTGATGTTTGCTTATGGAAAAGTACTATTTACACTCAATGAAACGTTATAATATTTCTCTCTCGCCGAACTGTTTATTCGCAATGTTTTCATAATATTTTTGCTGACACGACAAAGTCAAATTACAGTTAATTGTTGGAAGGCTTTGGCAACGTTTATCATAGATTCAAGATTCTTAATAAATTCACAAAAGTAAATGGTAACCATAAAGAGACAAAACTGAAAAGCACGAAAATTTCGATTAACTTTCCGGTATTAAAAATGATTACTTATCCGAGCAAACAAGTAGCAATATTGTATATCGTTAGCATAGAACCATATACAACCAATTAATAGTAGTTGTGTTGATGAATAATGAAAAGATGAAAATGATCCAATCAAAATACGAATATTTTCAATACAAAAATTTTAACCCAGAAATAGTTCAAAATATTTCACATTAAAATATTAAATAATGTAATAAAAATTAAAATAAAATAAACAGGCTAAAATTAATCGAAAATATATGATCGACATACGATTTTATATATATATATATAACTACGCAACAAAAAGGAATTGATGAAAAAAGAATAGTATAGATGTGAGATTAGAAGAGAGAAATAACAAAAACATATTCAGAGATATATGTCTTTACTGCCACCCAATCCTATAAGATCTGTAGGATTGGTAGCTAACGGAGAAGATAACATTAGATGATTTTATTCAAACTGTGTATATACAATCGATTTCTGGTTAAATGAGACATGAGTTACAAAGAATAGGCGCTTAATATGGTCCAGTTTTTACAGAATGAAACGTATGTAATATTATGACCTTTTGATACAATTCCCTTTAAAAAGAACGATCAAATACATGAAACCAAATTCGCGACCCTTTAAACATAATCATTATATATATATATGTGTGTGTGTGTGTGTGTGTGTGTGTGTGTGTGTGTGTATTTGTGTATTTAGGCAGCAAATTAACTTTTAAGCATGTCTGATTGAATATATTACTTACATTATGTCTACTAATTTTTTTATAAATCCGTTCATACTCACGAATAACATTCCGTGTGTTGATGTTGAAGGATGAGAAAAATGGGCTTAGCTTTTTAAATTTCTTTATTTTCATTTCCCATTTATTCAATCATATATATATATATATATATATATATATTATTACACAACAAAATCTAAAATTACATCATATAGAGTATAAATCTATTTCAACCGACGAAAACTTCCTCAGTTTTATTGAACCCCGATGTATAGACTGAGTTCGTGTCGGAATTAGAAATTTAACTGTTGAAAAATTGATACAGAATTTATCGGTGGTCAGTTATATTCTTTATTATTTAATGTCACAAGGTTAATATTCGGGTTTAATTTTATAAAACCTCTTCCCCTGATCACCGCCTCGTGCATTTTGTCTGATTGAAACATTGAAATGGATAAATTCTGTAACAATTTTTCGATGGTTGTCACAATTATATTTCTAACTCTAACACAAAATCAGACCGAGATTGAATAAGACTGACAAAGTTTTCGTCGGTTGAAATAGATTTAATCCCCCATATGAGATAATTTGGAATTTTGTTGTGTAATACTATTTATTGGCTCTGTTACATTGAGCACCTTTTGTGGATGAATTTTAATATTTTATATTACTAGGATATATATATATTATATACCAACGGATTTATTACCTTTACTTTATATATATTATCATTATTTAATAATGGTCACATATATTTCAATTTATTTTCCAATAATCTGTTGTACTCTGCTCTGTGATGAAGTCATTTTTTATATCCCCAGGCTTCATAGACATCTTCGAACCCATTGTCAAAACAAACAGTAACACATGACGCTGTATGATTCTGGACTTAAGTAATGGTGGAATGTAGCGATAGCGTTCATTTGATTTAAGTGAATTACAGATTTTAATCTATTATGTCACTCTATTATTCTCAATAGAATTCCCTTGTTATAGTTAAAATAGGCGGTTTTCTAAGCATAGCTTAGATCAATCACAAGGTAGAGAGTGGGAGCACCCAATGAGGATTATACGCAGTCGTAACTGATCTAGTGAGACAAGCTTGATAACCATTACACCAAGTCGAACATAAAATAATAGGATAAACAGAAAAAAGATGAAATATTTAAAAAAAAAACAAAAAAAAAACGATGAAATATATGACTCTGAACGTGGACGGATACAAGAGGAATTTTCTAATATTACACAATTCTTTGCCTGTAAGTAACCCATATAATGGCATTACTAAAAGTAAGTCTAAATTGATTAACCAGATGCCAAAAACAAAATTTCACATTATACAGTAGAGACTCAGTTCCAAATGTAAAAGTCACATAAAAATATTCAAGATGATTCAAAAGTAGAATCGTAAGAGGATTTACGGCCAAAGCATTACTTTATCAATAGATAACATTTGAAATTGAGTGAAAAGGGAATTACATTATATTTAATAATTTAATAAACTAATACACAGCCGCAAGTAATCATGAGAATCTAATTCCTGAGTGGCTTATACAGTGCTTCATTCTATCAGCAAACAAAGACTTAGCCTTCGAAGTATTGACCTATTAGTCTTTTTGACGGTGTAATAGAGGCTCTAATCAATTCTTGGCTCGCAAGTTCTTGTCAGACAAACAATATGTCTTCCGCTTCTCAAGGTCAACTACGGTTATTGCTGAAATAATCTGTCAAGTTTTTTGAGAAGAATGGTGAAACTCGGACTGTTGATATATCAAAAGCGTATGATAGTATTTGGCATGCTGGTCTTCTTCAAGTTGAAGAGTTATTGTATTTCTGGTTGATTTTTTTATTTGATCCAATCTTTCTTATCAAATTGAAATAAAGGTTGTCTCCTCTTCTAGATCTTTTTGTAGGAAATGCGTGTATCTCCGAGGGCTTTGGACCTGTTTGTTCCAGGTTTTTATCAATGCCCTTCCCGATCTTATCAGCTCTCTACTCGGTATCTATGCAGATGACACTATTTCATCCGGTCATATTAAGTCAATATTAAATCTGATAGCTTTGATAAAGCGAAATTGGCAGTTGATCTCGAAAATTACCTACAATCTGTTGTTAACTGTGCCAAGAAATAGCGTGTTAATTTTAACGCCTCCAAAACTAAGCTATTCTGTTTTAAGCGGCCTAGAGAACATCTTTGTCTTCCATCTGCATGACTGATGCTAATCTGCAAAAAAGTAACACATTCCGTCTTCTCGCTTTATCGTTTTCCGCTTAAATGAATTGGAACGATTATATTGAGTCAATTACTAAGATTGCTTGATAAGGAAGTTGGTTCACTATGTCGTGCTAGACTATTTTTCTCCCCTGAATCTCTTGCACATTTATATGTCTACCATTCATCTATGCAGTGAATATTGTTGCCACATCTGGGCTAATGCTAGAGATACTTTAGCAGAATCTAAAGAAGATTCTGCAACGTTATCGGTACTGACCTAGCAACCCAGCTTTAATCCCTTACTCAATGTTGTAACATAGCTTCCCTGTGCCTTTTCTATAAATATTTTAATGACAATTGTTCTCTCTTTGGTACGTCGACTTAATGAATTTAAGCATAGTACTAGATTGCTAGTTAAATATCATCATTTTACTGTTGAAATTGTTAAATATAATCGTAAGTTCTATTCTGATAGTTTCTTCTCTCGTCTGTGGAAATCTCTTCCAACTTCTGGATTTCCTGTCAACTACGACTTTCAAAAATTTAAATGCATCGCCATCGTTTGTCTCATTGTCTCTTTATTGTCCGCTCTTCTCAGTAACTCCTTGCGTTTTAGTGCCTTGCTTGAGATTAAATATTCAAAAAATACGACTGAAAACAAAAAGTGGATTAGAAAGGATATAACATAATTATGTAATCATTTCAATTGAATAATCCCAAAAAATATTCAAATGAAAAATAAGTTTACTGGGTAAGAGACGTTTCGGTTTATTGGGACGACAACGCAACTAGTGATTTTTCAATTGTTTAAAGAAGTTCTGAAATACAATAATTCCCTTATTTCGCGTATTTTCAAAACTATTCTCTTTATCTTTGTTGTTTTACTAGAACGTTTAGGCCGATATATCATTCGACTTCCATGTCACCTATAAAGAGTGGCCATAAACTTAGGCTATTTACACACACTACCGCCAACCATCATAAACAAATAATCTAGAGGTCATGACCATAAATAACCCTAAACAACAAAAAAAAAAACTCAAAAGACGATTTCATCTTCTACTTCAAATAATGTCCTCATGACCAACATATACAACCCGTGAAAGGCGCAGTAGCACTTGGTCTGAAGATCGTATTGCAGCGGGAAACCGACAATCGCACAATCAGATACTCACAAGCCTACATTGTCAAATACATTTTTCGGTTCCGTACATAGTAATGACTACAGCATGATTAGTTGTGACAAAAAGTAATTAAAATTATTATAAAATAAATACTAGTCCAATTCGATAATGTTTGACAATACTTCATGATATTTCTACTATTATTAATGCTTCTGTTGTACGTAAAAACAAAAACATAAAATGATGCAGAGAATGAAAAATACATTTCAATGGTTAGAACAATTTCGATAAATCAAGAAAAAAGATTACGACATCGAGTTTTACTGAGAGCTTAGGCTTTGTTACAGATTTAAATCCTGTTGATTGACGGTCAGCATCATTGTTATAAAAATAAGAAAAAAGAAAATTAAGATGAAGGAAATAATGGTTGAGATCGTTTGTGCATAGTGGGAAAACATTCGCATCCATCTTTAGTACTCCTGCTGTCAATACACCAATTACTTTAAAATCTAATAAAAAAAAAAAACTCTTATTTGAGTGTCAGACATTTTTCCTATTCTTGTAGGATTACTCGCAAAGTAAATATGGGTCAACGGTTAGATTCAAAACATTCTAGGAACGAGCACAGAATAAAAAAAAATCAGTATTTCATACAGTGAATGAGTTTTTCAACATGTAAAAATTATTCATATTTGCTTCAAATATGTTGCGTGCATCAGGAGATTTTTAGAAAGATACATATATTAATTAGTTAATGTGCAAAACATCTAATAAATATTTCTCTCTGGAGAAAATTGAAATTAAAAAGAAGCAAGGACTTATGATCAAAACTAAGACACATTCATGTGGAGTTAGGTAATCACGTATTATATATATATATATATATATATATATATATATATATATATATATATATATATATATATATATATATATATAAGGAGGCATGGTGGAGTAATGGATAACGGCTTGGATTGAGGAATCGTGGAGCTGAGTTGGAATTCCAGTCAAATCCATTAAATTCATTTGCGTGTTAATAGCCTTGGAAAAGGTATGAATCCTCTTCTCTCCATCTATAGGTAAATATCAGGACTGACTGGGTTCTATAGGCTTGGATGGCAACTGGTCTAGGGGAACAACAACTATCAATTCAAATCCAGCGGAGAGTCATTTGGGAACCTTGTGACACGTAGTGCACCAGTTCTCTGTATTCGGCACAAAATATTCACTACTATAATCAAATCACATGTGCTGGTTTCTGGCTGTCTCTTCCTAGGAACTGAGCTTTTGACTCTCATATGTCGAATACGACGGGAGAGTCCACCATATATATATATATATATATATATATATATATATACTCTTATATTATTATGAGGTGCTGAAAAGTTCTCCGCTCAACCAAGAAGCTCTTCAAAGTATTCAAATTTCATATTCAGATTTGTGCAAGTAAAACGAGTCGAGAACTTTTCATACCGTCACGTATATATGTATGATAGGAGATTAACGCTCACTTATAATGTTTTCTTTAACATACAAATAAATGTTTCATTTCTACCAAAAGTTGCATACACTACAAAACCAAGTAACTACAATCCAGCTCCACGAATTCTCTTCTGTATTTGAGAGATGTTACAACTAATGTATATAAAAAAATGAATCCAAGCTTTTTTAACTGAATTTTAGACTATAATGATCAAGGCGTATAAATCGATTTACCTTCACATATAACACTTTCGTGCTTTCTTTCTAGATTGTGTAGGCCGTGAAATAGGATACACTTAAACCGATAACATGAAATGCACAATATGAGCAAAAAATTTTTTTTTTTTTTTTTTTCACAAAGAGGTTCACTCTTTAGAAGGCCCCGGGGCTAGAGAATTACATTTGGGGGTCATTTGTGTGTATAGGATAACGATTAACCCTAGTCTTGAACAGGTTAAGTTTGCAGTGATCGGGCAAACATCCTGTTGGGAATCGGTTCGCGGTAAATTGCTCGAGTGGAACTTTCTTCTCACCGATGGAATATACAGGGAATGTTTGTGCTTTGCTACTATGTAAGTGGCATGGCGTGTTCTTGCTGAGAAGGTTTTTCTGGGCGGGACCAGGGAATGTAGTGTGTCCGAGCACCTCCCGTGAAAATAGGAGTAGAGCAACGTGTGGCTTGCCACATCCCGCCTGTGGGAGAGAGAGTGAAAAGTAGAGAATCCGTCACCCACAAGGGTTGGAGACGCCTTTGAACTCTATCAGAGTGAGGTCTGGACAGAACTCGCCCAAATATAACAATAGTGCCCCATTTCTGGCCTG
>CAHIKZ030005070.1:2112500-2170000 GCA_903632075.3 Acanthosepion pharaonis
TGCAAAGGTTAATGATTTAAATGGCGAGACATCCATCTTGCAAACGATTCAAATAGTACACAAAACCTCTAAATCCGTTATGCATGAGTTGATCCTTGTTTATATAAATTTCGCCGTATTAGTTGTTATTTTTACTACAAGCTTTCGTCTGTTCCTACAGACATCGTCAGGTATATAATAGATGTTGTTCTTGGTTTTTCTCTTAGTCATAAGAGGACATCGAAAATATATGTGTATTGTATCCGAAATGCTATTAAAAATGAGTTATTGGTTTTGAACGCGCCAAAGCAACGCTGAGTTTGATTTGAATTTTTTAAAATGTCTGCGTCTATACCAAATATGGTAATGAACAAATGTTTTTACTGGTAAATTTTTACTGTCAAAGTGGCATGAACTATATTGTTCAATAATTACAGTAATGTCGCACTTATTAACCAAAAAGTCGCACATGGATCAGATATTTAAATTACAATAAACGTGCAATCAATTTACAAATACATGAATTATTCATACAAAACTAATGCAAAGGTTAATGATTTAAATGGCAAGACATCCATCTTGCAAACGATTCAAATAGTACACAAAAACCGCTAAATCCGTTTATTACTATATATATATATGCATATACATATATATATATATGCATATATACATATGCATATACATATATATATGCATATATACATATGCATATACATATATATATATGTATATACATATATATATATACATACGCATATACATTCATATATATACATATGCATATACATACATATATATACATATGTATATACATATATATATATACATATGCATATACATACATATATATACATATATATATATATATATATATATATATATATATACATATATATATATATATATATATATATACATATATATATATATATATATATATATACATATATATATATATATATATATATATATATATATATATATATATATATATATATATATATATATATATATATACATATATATACATATATACATATATATATATATATATATATATATATATATATATACATATATATATATATATATATATATATATATATATATATATATATATACACATGTGTGTGTGCATGGTTACTCTATGAGTGCTACTAGTATCATGTAACCTGCCGAATGATCGAGTCATCGGCAACTTAACTGGTTTCTCACCAGCGTTTTCTAATGAGAAAGAGGCTACACACCAAGCAGGATTAAATCATGTCATATCATGATGCGAATGAAGATTCTTGAATGATCATCTAGCACAATTGGATAGACTAGGCTCCGTAGCTATGTCATCGCCGCAGGTAAGTCATCGCCGCGGCTAGTGCGATAATGTCACGACATCGCTGGACGAAGGGCTTCCTAGAAAACTCCACGCCCAAGGCAGTATTCCTCCGATGGCATCAACCACCACGTGTCTGTAACCAAGACGGCATTCAAGATGGAGGACATCGACTGTAGTTGAACCTGGGGAGATGGATTCCGCCAGGCCTAAAACCATGCTACGTATTCATGAATATACTTCAACTTCAGCCCCGAAATTTGGGATAAATTGATCAGGTTCTCAGCTGCGCATCGACCCTGCGACTACACCCCGTCATAGGACTGATGTTATGATAATGAAATATATAAGAAATACGTGAAACCAAGTTGCATGTTGAAAATACTTATTTTCTTGTTGATGTTTCTCTCTTACGTGAGCATTATGAAAACATAACTGATCTTAGATTTAAAAGTCCACTCTGCTACGTAAACACTGTGGTCAAGTTAATAATGTAATGACAATAAAACTAAAATCGGTATAATAATAGGTTTTACCTCTGAGCATTTAGAATATGTGGTCCTCACCATTTTAAATACCATGGAAATATATTTAAAACTAAAATACCGTACTTACTTCATACATACTTCAAAGAAAGGCTTATAAGATACACGTTAATAACGATCATAATGATAAAGAACCAACTACAAATTACATGCCGAATAGATATCTGTCGTTACCCACAAATCCGTCCACTGAAATAATTGCTGATAAACTCAATGACCGTGGAATTAAATTCGCCCCGACCACATCATCTATCATAAAAGATATAATTAATAAGTCAAAAAATAAGAATAATAAATATAATTCAAATGCTGTGCGCGTACATATATATATATATATTTCAATTAAAGGTGCAAATTATAATTTATAAATTCATGAATCATTTATACAAAAAACAAATATAGAGGTTAATGATTTAAATGGCGAGAATACATCTTCGCAAACATTCATATATATATATATATATATATATATATATATATATGTGTGTGTGTGTGTGTGTGTGTGTGTGTATTTAGGCAGCATCCCCTCTTTTAAACTCGTTGTATTAAACGCCAAAGACAACATAGTCCTGCTGATTTTCTTTTGTATTTTCTCATATTTCCGAATGAGCCTTTTCATTTCAAAATTATATATATATTTTCCAGAAGACAACCGAGTACTTTCGAACGTCATCGTTCATCATCAGGGTCAATTTTTTTTTCTTTCGCTGCAATTGCCTTGCAGCGAAATCGTATTGCTACATTTATACGAACCAAATAAACGTTACGAAATATTTTTAACTTCAAAAGACCCGTTAATGTTATCACGTGCAGGCGAAGCCATGTGATCAAGTGAAGGGGTGAAGAAAATTTTTATTGTAAAAACCAAAAAATCGAAAAATACGTTATGGAATTTTTAAAAAGTTCAAGGGAAATGATTATGTCATTTATCAAATTACGTATAAATATATTATAGAAGGATGTTTCCAGAAATATTATAAGCTGTGCGATTAATAAGAGGTCTATTGCTTCTAATATGTAGTGCCTCTAAAATTTTAAGGCGTCTAATGTCTGTATGTTGATCAATAATTTTAGTATTGTCTATAAGGATTTTACGAATGTCACAATGCAGAATGGAAACACTATATGACACACATATATATATATATTATATAATAATTTTCCGAAAATTCTAACATAAATATGTTATAAAATCACTACAAAATAACCATTTTGTTTCAACACTTCTAGTGTCTTAAGTCATGGTGGATGTAGAATAAAGGGTTTTCCAACGTTCAAATCAAACAAACACCCCTCGCTAGTGGAAACGCTGTTACATAAGCTGGAATGACCAATCAAAATACAAGTATATGAGAATTCAAAAAACTTGACAACGAACTTTGGTTATAATAATTATTTAATGCTTTAATGTTAGGGTTAGACTAAAATAGAATTCATTCTAACTAATAAATATTAAATTATACTGTAAAATTAAAAATTACCAATTTTAAATTTAATCCATATTAAGTTTAAAATTATAAAATTATTTAAAGATGAAACTGAGGAAAAAATACATTTTTTTTATTTTGCTTTTATTGAAATTAAGTTGGAATAAACGTTAAGATCTAATGCTGCTCTGAACTCCGTTAAAACTTAGATACATTTGAAGTGAAGACATGGGCAAGGGAGGGTGAAATCTTGCAAAATACAACACATACACAATCAGATTATAATACACAAACACGCAGACATATTTAGATATATAAACACGTAAAAAAGCGACGAGACATGAAATATGTCCACGACCCGTAAGAAAAAAAAAAAAACGAATTCTAACATACTAAAATATAAATTATATATATATATATATATATATATATATATATATATATATATATATATATATATATATATAAATGGTTGAATAGATTAGGTTTAATATAGGTAGCATAGAAAAACAAATATTCGTCAATGAACAACATAAGTAAAAAGGACATTGAAATATACAGACATGGGTAGAAAAATAGATATATACGCATAAAAATAACACCATCTAATATATATAAAAGAAAACCCCTAAACACATAAATATATATAAATACCTCATATATACTTATATACGTATTAGTACACACACACTAGTACAAATATATAACAATATGCGAAAAAATAAATACATATAAACATGTGTGCACACATTCTTCACTACAGATAGAAACATACGAAACTATACTTACGCACAACAATATGCATACACATATACCCAATCGCATATGCATATATACACACATATAGAAATCAATATAAATATATCAATCTATACAGCAACATAAAAAAGTAAATAAACTAAATATATATATATATATACACACACACACATACATACACACATACATATATAAACCTACACATTCTAACAATATGTTAGTGACGATAAAGGACTGTAAAATCCATCCAAGATTAAAATGTAACCAGACACAACTGTTGATTATTAAGTCTACAAGCAATTATAAAACCATTATCAAACAAAAGTAGATTTTAGTTATCATTGATGATACATTCCAAGACACTAAGATATACACACACATATATATATATATATATATATATATATATATATATATACGAAGATATGCACACATACACCCATATATATATATATATATATATATATATATAAACCCTCAATGGCACCAAAATAAACATCACTGATGAAGCTTCCCAGCATACTATATATATATATATATTAATGAAATACAACGAATTTTTAAAATACGTACTTAGTATTTCTCCACTATAATGAGTTCACCGGGAGCTAAACATTGTGGCCATGTACTGTACTAAGCTAAGCTTAGTAAAAATCCTCAGTAATGTAGTCAATCCTATTATCACCAGGCGCCACATATTTATGACCAGGACTAAAATATGTTTAGTAAAGCCTTTTTTCTGATATTTTCACAGAATGTGAAAAATATTTACATGGCATCGTATTTCTAAGATTGTATTTTTTTTTTACATTCACCCAATACAAGGCCCAAGAGCCTCTCAAATTCAGTCGCAGACGTTAGAAGTAAAGAGATGGAGTAGACTTTAGAAAGAACCGGAAACCAAATCCTAAACAGAGGACAAGAGACGAACCTCTGCTCCTTTTCAAAAGACTGGGTAGCTGGAATCTAAGATGCACTAAATAACACGTCATTTTACCTATACTCTAAAAGATTATTCCAACAGTATTTGGCTTAATTCGAAGGATGCCGCAAGTAACTTTTGACTGAAATAATATAAATGCATTGTATATACTTAAGCTATCTATAAATAGAGGAAAACACTAGGTCTTCATTTTAATTGATTTTTCCTTTTGTGATACAAAAATTCATCAACAAGGGTATACGCACAATATATATATATATATATATATATATATATATATATATGGGTGTGTATGTGTGCGTATGTAAATAATTGTCATAACAGACAAGTCGAAAGATTTTGAAAGAAAGCAAAGAAAATAAAAATGAATTTAACAATATGATTGACCCAGAATAGTTATAGACAAGTCTGAAACAAGTTATTTATTTTGCTATTTCTTATACACTGATTTGTTAAGACTAGTGTCCTCGTCTTTGTTGTTATCGTACCAGCGTCTCGTCCATTAGTAGCCTACGCCCTTCGGGTGTCTGTTTTTGTTAGTAACCTTCAGAGAATATTGTTCTACCGTGCCTGAGATTTGATATCTTTTGGTTATAATTCCACAGAGTTATTTCGCCTCTGTGATATCGCTTATCTCTTCAACTGAACCAGATTATATGACACTTCTTTTCCCAAGGATTGAACTCATGCTTTCCTCCACTAGACCATATGTCTCGAATGGCAATTCGGTGGTAGATACTTGCAGTCTTAAATCTAACGTCATTAATTTTCCTTTTTACATGTAATGTAATTTGGTAGGTGGGAGAATTATTGAGTCTTTAGTATAATGTTCCGTCTTTCTTAATTAAAGGCTCACATATGGTGAATATTTATATTCTGAGCCTACCGAAAAGGTTATTAGAGCCTGGTATATGTACTGATACTTTGAATAGATTTGTTTTTTTGTCGCTAAGGAAAAATTTAAATACACTGTTGTATGATAACCGTAACAAATGGGGAAACACGGTTTTTATAAATATGCAATCGGAGAAACGTTTGCAAGATGGACTGCAACAATGTTGCAGACTATTTTATTTTGCAATCGTACCCATTTTAAGGAAAATAAATAAAAAGTGAAACAGAAAGCTAATAAACTCACTGATAGAAACATAAATTATATGAGTCAGAAATTGGGATGTTAAAATATAGTTTATGAACTACAAACAAAATAGAAATATTATGATGTGTCCATATATTTCAAACATAAATAGTTTGTAAACGCACTCACACATGCAATGTCAAATGTTGTTTATTAACTAGTATACGTATAGATAAGTAACTATGTATATATTCCTATTTACCGTAATTCCTCTTTTCTCTTTTTTGACAAGCTTCATAAATGCACACATAAAGTTAAAGAAAAAGTATATTTCTTCACTTCTCATTAACCACCAAATGTATAGATACTTACGTGTTTTATGGAATAAAAAAAAGAAAAGAAATTATTAGGAAACTTAAGAAATTTTATCTGTTTTATTACGTTTTAAACTAAAAAAAAAAAGATTTATTGCTTATAAGAGAACAAACAAGCATTTCCAATGCTTTATGAGAAGAAAAATCTACTATTTCAGACGAAAACTAACTAAAGATTACAAGCTGAGGATGAAAGCCAATATCAATATTTTTGGACCACTGACCACTATTCTTATTTAGAAAAAACAGTTCGCATTTTTTTTCCATGAAGAATTAATCTAGTAAGAAAAATGAGTGTTTACGTTTCATACATGAATTTTTCTTTTCATAAAGCTCATAAAAATAGTAAGTCTCGGGTGACTATGGATTCTACTTAGGGTGGATAGCTAAACTCTGTTGTAGACGCCTTCTCGGACATATTTGCCGTCCTGGGTATGACGATAAACTACATCCGCCTCCAGGATAAGACTATAAACTACGTCCAACAGCAAGGCCTCTGATCAAGAGGCTTTGTGAAACGTGGAACCACCTCTTAATTGCTGTTGTTCCCATGTTCACCCTGACCCGGGACGGTAGCACCTGTTAGGGTCCCAGCTATGGGCAAATAGTTAACACCGAAACTGAGGTAAAAAGCATTATGAAAGTGTAAAACTTGGTTTTAATACCAGAAATACTTTGTAAAAAATTATTACCAGAAATAAATTTTTGAAGAAGAAAAACTATTACCAGCAATACGTTTTTGAAAAAAAAATATTACTAGCAATACATTTTTAAAGTTATATTACCAGCTATAGATTTTTGAGGAAAAAATATTACCAGAAATAGATTTTTGACAAAACAAAAATATTACCAGGAAAAAAAGTAGTCGGCATTAAATGACCCATTGAGGTTGATATACCGTAAAAGAAACCAAAACAAACAAACCAGAGCAGACACAGAGACAACCTAAGGTTTACACTGCAACAGGGCTGAGCGGACCTTAGTTACGACGTGGGAAAAACTGTAACTGAGGTTCGTATAATCTATCGTTACCAGATTAATATACTCAAATTTTCGCTCAAGATGACTTTTGATTTCGTGCTAACACAACCATCAATCGCTTTTTAACGGTTTCGTATACCAAATTTCAATTACGATGCTACAGGCATCGTTTCTCAAAGTCGATAATATTAAGAAGTCATATCCTTGATAAGTCGACGATTGTGAGATTCGTAACTGGATTTCATGATAGGAAGGCTAACGGTTTATTTTATCTCCACGTGCCCATTTATTAGAAAAATTAAATCAGTAATATGAAGGAAATATGACGGATTTCTTCTAAAATTAGAGGTGAAGATTTTCTCATTACTTTCTACTTATCTTAAAACCTGCGTTGATTCTAGACAATAATAATTATCGTTATTTTCTATTGTATGTACTGAAGGATTTTTTAATATTTCGTCTTATTAATGTTTGTAGTCAAATGCTAAAATCTCCAGAAAAAAAGAGTAAAAAATAATAAAAATAGCATCAAATAAAGTTGATTAATTTGTAGTGTTTCTACTATCGAAACACATTTTATTTGTGCATTTAAAATTTACCTCTTCAAATGCCTTTATTCGTTTGCGCCGTTTTGAGATGTTCTTCTTTGACATATAGGTACATATGCATATCTATAGATGCCCCTATTGATAAATTTTAATCTGAATAGAGATTTTAAAAGCTATATTAAAATGAGCAACTGGTGTAGACAGAGGCATTTAGGCCTCCACATACACACAACACCTATCATATGAGATTATCTTTTTATGCGATTATATTCTTATTCGATTATTAACATAAGTCGCATACCAATCTACCAACTTCATTCCTGCATATATGTATGATATATTTATATATGTATCATATTTATAACTATACATTGTACATGCATATATATGCGCGTGTGTCTATGTTCACGTAAAACATATTCAGCTTTTTGTATATGGGTGAACAAGTTTCATTTTACTTACGATTGCAAGACAATCCTTACGGTGACAAATTATGCTGACACTTCATTTCGATAATCCTCTCTTAATTAAGCTTCTTATTTGGTGAATGTGTGTCAGCCGACTTACGGCCCGATTTTTCGGTGTCAGTCTTTGCATTGAATCGAATTTGCTATCATTCTCAGTTTTCTTTCTATTTCTCTCCAAATAATCGAACAATAAACATGTCTGTCATTTGTACACAAGAAAATATAAATGGACAGATTACAAATCGAAAAATTATAAACCAGAATTAAGTTTGAAATTGCGATACTTCAATCAAGGACAACTAAATTGCGTTCTTAGTCAGTTTTCAAGAATTAAATAACTCAATTTTCAGTATTAATAGATATTCTGCGAAACAAATGTGTTTATTACTAATAATAAAGCCAAGTACATTTTTTCATAAATTTAGCCAGTAATTTTCACCATTGGCATATTTTCATTGAAATCAGAAACTTAAAAATTTATATAAAAATATATATTCTCTGAAAATTTATGTTTTTATAAGTAAATAAATAAATAAAATTCGACTACAATTTTCAAGCTGAGTAAAATCAAATTATATTAAACATAAAGATTAGAAAGTGTTGTCATTTTGGCTGCTCATGTTTTAATGTTTACCTTAATATTTAGTCGTCAAAACAAATCTCAGCCCTGATATATCAATATAGGTGAAATAAAGTGCAAATATCGAAGAACAACTGTAAAACAAAATCGTTGAAACAAAAACCATATATCAAACAACATCTGAGTAAATTAGATGATATTAATAAAAATCTGTTCTTTTCATTGTTTCTCTGAAGATTACTTAAAAATAAATGGTTCCCAAAAGACACATATAAGAAAAATATTGCACATGATAATCATTTGTATCCACTCTCTAAAATACATACGTGCACGCATTTATGTGCATCTAGACACGAATACGAATGAGTGAACAAATTACTGTGCCCATAACAAATGTGCAAGAATTGATTTTAATTATTTTCGGTGAAAATAAGAACTACAATAAAATATATTGATGCAGCCGTGAAACGTGAAAGTAATTTTATGATGTCTATTATTATAAAATCTTGATTTCCTTCTTAATGATTTCATCCTTTTTGAGATAATATATTCGGCAGCTTATTCCAACGCACAGCTCCATTTCTTCTCCAAATGCCGCCCATAGACACATTCACTGATTTTTTTTTCTTATCGACTCTTATTTTCACAGTGTTTCGATCTACTCATTCCTTGGTCCCATACTAGTGAATTGTTTTTTATCATGTCGCCTGTTGTTAGTCTGAATTATTGCATTGTGGATGTCGCAGACGGACTTTATAATTTTCTAGATTATCCTCTTTCACAATTTACTCGTTTTCGTTGACTATATATATATATATATATAGTCATTCTAATGATGACTTTTGTTTCTTAAAGAGTTTCTTTAAAAGAGTAATGATTTTATTGATGAAATGGAATAACTAATAATTTACTTATTCATTTTATGTTCATGTAATCTTTTAGTAAATAGTGAGATGTCATACGAATTTATTTCTTTGGACATTTTTGCAATCTATTTTACTTTTCAGGTTTAATGTTGTTGTTTTGTGTTGTTTAAATTAATTATTGTTTTTAAAATATTTTATATTATGTTTAGATACATTATTTTTAGTTGTAGATGTTATCGAATTGCTAGGTATTATTATCAAAATTTATATTCTTTTTTGTTTTTATGGATTTTGTAAGATTTACTCTTCGTGTTATATGCGAAATAGAATATGAGAGAAGTTTAGAAGTACATATTTTTCTTATGTATTTTTCTTCATGTAAACATTGAGGGTCAAAACTGTAAGTGTTTTAAGTGAAAACCTATAATTATTATGAATTTTATTTTGCAGTTGTGTGTTAAAATTTTGCTAAATTTTCTACAAAGATTTAGTTTTAACTCAGTATCAGTACGTTTTAACATGATATATAGAAATGGTAATTATTTCATAAGTAAATACTATCTATATTTAGTCTATCTATACCAGCTAATATTGTTTCGCGGCGATATATAAATAAAGCATTATCAAAATATCGAAGTTTCTAAATATTCTAAGATTACAAGCTAATACATTGTTAAGATGCGATCACATCGGTAAACCAAATTCCTGTCTATAAAAATTATTATCGAAAGTAAAATACCATTGATTTATAATAAATCAGCAAATCCTTATAATTTTTCTTTTATTTTAATGAGTATTTCTTGTGAATTAGTACATTACTGTATAAGGATCTAAGTCATGAATTTCTTTTATATTTGATCTTTTAATTATTCGGTAATGTTGCCAAATTTTTTAAAAGGATAACTTTTCAAAGAAGTGAATGTTAAAATATTTGTTGTAGTTTATTTGGAAGCACTTTCAATCCCAAATATAAGGGATCGCATAGAACTGCCTACTTTCTATGAAGAGTTTTGGTATTTTAGGACGATTTCATATATCTTTTTCGGATTCTCTTACAGCACCACATATAAATTATTATTTTTTCCACCTGGACTCAAAAGGTTTCACTCAAAAATACGGAAAAAATCTGCTGAATGGTATTTTCATTAGTAAGATAATACCATTGAGCTGATTCTTTTAGCTTCCGTATTTTTAAGTGAATCTTCTAAAAATTAGAGTCACTTCCTTCCACATGAAACAGTGATCTTTATTTTCCTTTCATATATGATCCGATGTGCTTGATGTTTTTTGTTCCTCCGGATCAAGGCTTTCTGTTACTCTCCACGTCTTATGGCGGGGTGGGGATTTTTTCACGTTCGCATAATTGCGTAAGAATGTTATACACGCAGTTTCTTTTACATTTTCAACAGATCATGGAAACTAAACAAGTTACAAACTCATCAGGAAATGCAAATATAATCATATACTATAAAGTATACTTAAAAAAAACACAAAATCTCATGTTATATCAACACATGTCCTTCATATAAACACTTACAAATATGTTATAGTTTCAAACTTGTGGCAATGAAAGTGCAAACGCTTCACTCCTTCATTTCTAAAGATTCGTATGATTTTTTAAAACCTTAATTGCATATATTTTGTCTTGTTTTCCTATTTTTTTCTTATTTCATTCACTTGTATAGTAAAATATAGCCTTTCTTAAACGTCATTGGTTTGAACATGGTGATAAAGAAGGAAAAACATTCAATGCCTCTTAACAAAGTATGTGTATACAACATGTATATAACTTGGTTCATATAATTATCCTTACGAAATATGCACCTGTTTTATAATGTGAATTCATAAATAAAAGTTCATAGCGTATTACAAATAAGGTTGATTTGTATTATTAATATTCTATAGATTAGAGACTTTCATTTTTGTTACACTATTATTAATCTAAAAGTTGAATATTACAAGAATATGGAAAACTCTTGTCAAAATGATATATACCCAACTTATTTACTTAAACATTATGATGATAATTTATATAACTGCATGCCTGTAAATAAAATACACTTAAATTTCTATCGATATATAATATAACAGAAATTAACCACACGTTTTTAAAAGTAATTCCCTGCCCTTTGGACATGTAGGCGATCCTGACTCTTCATAGATTTGAATTTAATATTATCTATAAATTGGTATGGCTTCTTGGGAAAGATGGTGGAGTAGTTTCCCTGTAGCCTACTCCACAGTTTAGTAATGACTGGTTGTCATCCTAGGTTAGTGTATTTGGGATGTTCAGTTAGAATAACGGACATTGACACGGAAAGTAGAATTGCTATGCCAAGTTCACATTTCAGTCGAGTTTGTTTTTGTTCACTTTCGCACAAATGCTCTTGAGAAATGCATGAACCCATCTCTTCTCCCACAACTATGGGTTTAATAGCAGAGTAGATTAAGCTGCCTAGCCTTGGATGGCATTCTACCCAGACATTATACCCAAAGAGATGCGTTCATGCATTTCCCAAAAGCATTTGTGCGAAAATGAACAAAAAGAAATTAGGCCGAAATTTGAATAAGGCACGATGATTCGACTTTCCACGTTCAACCACCAAATCATAATTACACACTTAACAATCTTTTATTAAAATTATTTACTAAAATAACGATTACGTCATGATCAAGACCCATTAAAAAAACAGAACATGTCTTCTCTGAAATTAGAATGTCCATTAAACTTGGAAGTGAAAGATGAAGACGGCGACAGATTATCGAAAAATCTTATGCAAAACGAGTATAGAAACAAGTACCATATGCTATCTGAGTCGCAATTAACTAATAATTCCTACGATTTTCTCTAGTTTCTGTATACTTTGCTTTTTCTATTGTAATTCTGTCATCATCCCATTTGATTTGATTTATCCTCGATTTTTTACTCACGTAGCAAAAGCAATTTCTATTGCTAATGTGTAAAAGTGTAATACGAATATGCATCAAAATATTCAGTTAGATCTTTTCAATCCAATAGAGATTTCTATCAGTTACCGTTTTCAAATCTGTCTTCATTTTTTATACAACTTAGCATAGAACTCATAAAAAATAACGATTTAATTAGGTTACTACTTCCGTTTAAACTGTCGCTCACCAGCACTTATGTCTTTGATCAGAAGCTAGTATCTGTTCCACGGCCTCTCCTGTTTTATGATGAGAAATGCACTACTGTGTGTCTGTAAATCCATTTTCCCAATATTCTTTAATTCAATAATTGTTTATTAATACATGACAGTAAACTCTTTGTTCTGTATTTTGTTTCTGATAATTTAGGTATAGCGGTCGACGACAAATTTTACTGCAAGTTTTGCTTCGCATGCACACACACACACATATATATATATATATATATATATATATATATATATATAGAGAGAGAGAGAGAGAGAGAGAGAGAGAAATAGAGAGACTTTGTTAGTAAGTCAATGCGATTATTTCTGTAGTGTTTGAACATTACAAAAATATGTGTACAAAGATATATGATTGAAAGTGAAAAATTTTGTGATTTTTGATTTCACGTTTAACTTACTTTACATCAGAGAAGTATTCGGAATATTATATTTATTTATTATTTATATAATATATTACCAAAGAAAATGTGTTCAAAACTTAACATTTGAGTTCAATCCGAATCTTTTGTGATCTTGTTCACACTTTCTCCTATTTTATTTTACTTTTGATGTATCATGAATAGTACGGTTGTGAGACAACAAATATAAAGAGTTTGAGATTTGAGGTAACATCAACAAGCACACTTTATTTATTTTCTTGATCTCTCTGATACCAGAAAGAGAGAGAGAAAGACGCGAAAAGTTTTCTTGACGACCCAATTTTCAGAGCCAGTATTTTAATGACCAACTCTCAGAATATTGATTTTGGGAAAGTAGGTCGGGCCGAGAACTTATCAGAAGCCTTTATATACGATGGGAAAATAAAATTACAACATCCTGAAAAATTGAAGCTGATTTTGGCCTGGGCACAGGTAATAGTGAGATAAAATGTTCAGTCTTCAGCCACCTCGTGACGCAGTAACAATCATGTCAATATTCCGTTTAAGTTTAAAACGTGCCGCCTGCTGCAATAACTTCTTTTTTCTTTTTTTTTTTTTTGGTTAAAGAGTCTATTGCAAACTGAAACAACAAACACGTGTGCGTTCCTTTTATTAAATTCGGTGCATTTAAGATGATTCGAGTTATGGGCCTTCAAGAAGGATTATTATTATTTCGGAGAATTACGGGACATTTTCGGAGTACTTCGATGTTAGCAACAGTGGTCAAATGATAACAACAATAGAATGAAAAATAACCTCTTTTTTTTGCTCTTGCTTAGCAGAAATATTAAGCATTCGCATCTGCTTGAATTTCTAATCAAACAAAGATTTTTTCTGCTTTTCTCTCTATTTCATACAACTTATATCGAAACGCTGTCTTCTTGCCATGACACTCAAACACAAAGCAACAGATCATACGCGCCAGTATTCGGAAATTAAGTATTTTATCAAAATAAAATTAAAAAAAAAAATAAAGAAACATGACAGAAATAGAAAAAATCAACAAGCCACCGATTTAAAATTCACGTCAGCTTCATCCTTAGCAAACGATATCTTTCCAAAGGCGAGTGGACGAAGAAGAAAAAAATATCAATGGATCACTGATAAAATTCTGGATATGATGCAAAGGAGACAGAAAACTCTGCCAAGATACAGAACGGAATACAGAAATAAATAAGGATCAAATGCAAACAGGCTAAAGAATGTGCAGAAATAGAGAGATTGGGTACCACAAAGGATATATGCATAAGCAAATACTGGAACTAACAGGACAGAAGAGTTGATCGTCAACAGGCTGCATAAAATCCAAGGATGGAACGCTCAGAAAAGGAAAAAATTCTGCAAAGAATATATTGGAGAACTCTTCCTCGACGAAAGAGAAAAACCGGCAATACACAGAATTATTGACGGGCAGAAATTCTAAAAACGAAGTAGAAGCGCCATTGGCCAAATTTAAGAGAAACAAGGCAGCAGGGTTAGATGGAATAATAACAGAGATGCTGTTAGCCTTAGATGATTTTGGCATAGACAAGATTACGGAAATAATAAATGAAATATACAAGAGCGGGATATGCCGGAAAACTTAAGCAGATCTATTTTCAAGGAACTGCCTAAGAAACCAGGCACAAACGAACTTGAACTATACCGAACAGTCAGCCTAATGAGCCACATAACAAAACTAATCATCCGTATTCTGAGGAATAGAGTACGCAGAGAATGAGGCCAGAGATAGGACAAGAAGAATGCGGGTTAGTTAAAGACACCGGAACAAAGAACGCGATATTCATGTTCACAATGTTATCAGAAAGATCAATACAAATGCAAAAGAACGTGCACCTGTTATATATATATATAGAAAGAGAGAGAGACTACACAAAGGCCTTCGACAAAGTACGCCACAAAGATCTGTTGGAGCTTCTCAGCAACCTTGACATATTCAGGAAAGACATTAGAATAATCAAAACCTCTACTGGAAGTAAACCGCTTGCATAAAGATAAGAAATGAGTTCAGCAGATATACAAAAATAGAAAAGTGAGCAAGGCAAGGATGTGTCTTCTCACAGGACCTATTTAACCTATACAGCGAGACAATTCTGAGAGAACTGGAAAGTCTACCAGGATTCATCATTGGTGGCCACAATTTTAACAACATAACAAGATGACACGCAGATGACACTGATAGCAGACACGGAAAGGAAACTACAAAACCTCCTACAGAAGGCAGAGAAGGAGAGCGAGAAGAGGGGACTAAGCATAAACTACAATAAGACAAAATGAATGGTCATCAGTTAAAGGATGAGCCTGAAATGCGATTTAGGTCGGGGACACTAAAATCATGTAGGTGCGGAAATTTAACATCTGGGAAGTGTTCTGACAGAGGACGGTAAGCGAGACGCTGAAATCCGAAGACGTACTGGGATGGCCAAAGAGGCATTCCAAAAGCTAGACAGAGTATTACGAGACAGGAGGATTGATAACAAAGAAAAGAGTATTAAACTGCTACGTAATATCCGTCCACCTTTAAAGCAGTGAATGTTGGACGGTCCCCTGAAAGCTGAAAAAAAGACTCGAGGTAACAGAGGTGTGGTTCTACAGAAGGATGCTTAGAATACCATGGACCGAACATGTGAGCAACGATGATGTTTTGAAGAGCATGCAAACAAAGAGGAAACTCATCAGGAAGAAGCAGCTGAAATTTCTGGGACACGTAACGAAAAAGGAGAGCTTGGAAAATCTGATACTCACAAGGCAGATAGAGAGAAAGCGGGACAAGGGAAACCAACGCATGACATACTTAACGGGCTTAAGCAAGTGGATGATAGAACAGGGTCCGGGAGAAATAACAAAAAGTCAAAACATTGAAAGCTACAAGGGACAAGAAGGAATAGAGAGCCATGATCGCCTACGTTCTGAAAAGATACGGCACATAAAAGAAGAAAGAATTTTGGTAGCAATTAACTGCATACAAGAATTATTGCATGGATAAGGTTGAAGTACTTCAGATAATGATTAAAGTGCAAATTACTTCGCATGAGAGGCTGGTCCTTAAATACGTTCGGAAAATAAGTCATTTTCTTCTCGCTTTTTGTTCTCCTTATCTCCGTGTTTTAAATATCTTCTTTTTTTTCTAATCTGTTGTCTCTTATATATTTGTACTAATTTATTCGTAGAAAATCCACAGGATGGTTGGCTGAATGCACGTTTAATGAATTTTCTTTTTCATGTTTTACAGAGACTTAAGTTACAACAAATTAACCAATATTGGTAGGAAAACTCTGAAAGGAGCACCTCTTCTAAAAAATCTGTACGTATATATTTTTTTTTTCTTTTTAGTCTTTCAGCCTCATTTCCACATTCAAAATGCTTTCCATTTTACAGCCAAAAGATTATACGGTTAGAAACGCACTTAGAATTGTGTTGGGTGTAGATGGTGCTACGGAACATGTGACAACGTCCCGTTATGTCAGATTTATTTTCGCAAATCAGTGTTTTCACAATATTGCTATTTGCTTGCCAGCAAATACACCATCTATAAGGTTCTAAAATCATATCGTACTACTTTATTAGTTTTTTTTATTTTTTATTTAAGGTTTAAATCTTATTCCTAGTCTTCTCGAAGATTAACAATCTTTGTAAATTTTAAAACTGTCATCGGTTTCAGGATTAAAATACAAAGTCTACTATGTGGATTGCAAAAACGTAGAGAGGACGCTCAGAGTGAAATTGTTTATTTTTATATATAAGATCTGGAACCGCGAAACAAGCAGACGTAGCACAAAAAAAAAAATTTGAAATAAAAATGAATGAAGTAAAAAAAAAAAAAATGAACCAATATTATCCCTTATTCTACATGAGAGCAATCAACATAATTTTCGCCGAATATGTTTATCGTCTCATTATCAAAAGAAATTATTTTTTTTATTTGTTCAGACGTGCCGGAGAAAAATTTTCAATACCATACTTCCTTTTCATTGTCTATTTAAAACTTGCATTAAGAGAATATTCTTCTGGCTACCCTTAAGCAACAATAGGGTTGTTACAGCCACAAACATTATTCCTGGGCTAATCCATTTTGGAGCATCTGTTCTAGAAGTTTCTATTGTTTTCCTGCAACATTTGCCATTCAAACTGATCCGTCGCAAATTCACTGCTAACTTTCGAACAGAAGAATTTAATTGACGTTTCACTCAAGTAACTGCTTTCATCGCACTGCTATTATTCTTTTCCAACTCCACCTGATATGTCACTTTGCTTGGTCATTTATCCTTTGCCAAACTGCTTCTGGTATCAGTTCTTGATTATTTGTTGTATTCTCGGGGGAACTTAACTAAAAGAATCAATTAGTTTCCAAGTAAATCTGACGTGATTCGCGAGATAAATTGTTTTCTATCAGGCTCAATGAAAGAAAGTTCATGATGCCAATGTCGGCTGCACTTCGCTTAACATTATCATATTTGAAAAGGAAGTAAAATTATCGAACATTTTGAAACTAGTTCTCGGAGAGCCGAGTTCAAATTTCAGTCGAATCTATTACATTCACTTACGTGCTAATCCCCTTGGGAAAGTTATGAATCCTTTTCTTCTCTCCCCCAGCTATAGGTAAATAGCAGGACAACATGGCAACTGGTCTACCGCACAACGAAATGGCAACCTTCTGCGGGAAAAAAATCTGCCTCGTCAGTCATGTGCCTAAGCGAGTATCACACATGGCACATAACTGACTGACGTTTTCTGTTAATGCTTTCGATGTAGTTAGTTCCCTGTTGATATAAAATATTGTGCCAAGAACAATAATTGTCAATAGATTTTTCTATTAATCTATTGACATGTACTCATTAGTAAACATGTCAACAAACCACTTTGCTTCTCGTAAATATTACTCAATCTATTTAATTTGTAATGTACACTTGTTTCTGCAAAATACAACGCCATCATTTCTTTCTTCTTGGCTATGATTGCTTAAGTTGTAGTTATTATAATAAGCAATTTGAAACCGAGCAACTTTAAATACAAGATGCTTTCTACTTTTGCATCCAATATTTAGTGTGGATTTATTAAACCTAAGAATATTTTTCATATTGAATTATTCGACATTTCGTTGTATTGGGAAGCAAATTGAACATTCTTTATATCAGAAATTCTGGATCCAAAATGATTTGCAGTTCATTGTTTCGACTGTTTGATCCCCAAAATAGTGTAACAGAAAAAAGCGTCTAACTTCTCGCGTACCTGCTTCAAACTAAAAAAAAATTTGGCTTGAATATCACGAACTTTTACAATATGTATATTTGATTTGTCTTCCAGTCAAATTCTGATCTCTTTATAATGTGCTTAGAGGAACTCTCATTAAATTAATTCACTCCAGTTTTAATACTAAAATCTTTTTCTCTGCTAATGAAATTTAGACGGTTTAATTTATAAAGAATATGTGCGTTTTAATAAGAATTTAGTTAAACAAATGTTAAAGGAATATTCATACGCTATAAACTAAGTAATCCTGACATTTAATACATGTGTAAATTTAAATTTAATTTCCAAGAATGCTAATTTTGAGAACATGCAGGGTGGTCTGAAAGTCTTGTCACCGCTAAATAATATAATTTTCTGTCAGATGGTTGACACACAGAGCGTGTGTCAAGTACTGTTTGGAAGAGAGGGTTAAGGTGATAAGACTTTCGGACCACCATGTACATTAATAAACTTTTCTTTGAGATGAAATTATATACATACAGGAAATTAACGACAAATTTTCAGTTATATTTTCGTTTGTTTAAACCGGCAGGATTCGGTTGTTATAACAAATAGAAAATATTTTCTGCTACATGGCAAGCATTCCAAGCTAATAAAAGCTGTTCAACTGGTTTTCTGAAAACGATTCGACAGCTTTTAAATTTACAGTTATTTAAGGTATGTTATTTTTTTCATTAGATAATAGGAAGATACATTTGCTCATCCTCAAATCCCATCAGTAACCGCGACTTCGACATATCTCGGAAATAATTCAGACTTCCACATAAACACACACTAGCTATTATAGGAATAATCAAACACTAAGCTTGATGAATTACATTACAAAACTAATAATTCTAATGAATAGAGCTCGGAGTATAATTTGACTATAAATTGTGTTTTTGTTCAAGACTCTGGAACATGAAATGCAGTTTTCATAGTCACGGCATGCAATGGCAATACATAAATCCCGATATCGATGTTTCATAAGTTACAATACGAACATCTTTTTGAAATGTTAAAGCTTGATCTATATGGAAATGATATTCGAACAGCAATTTATGGGATGAGGCGGCTTGTATGAGAATAAAAACCAAGATAGAAAGCAAAGTTTGATTTGGATGTGTTTACTCACCAATCTATTTAACTTGTAAAGCGAGATGATTCTCAGAGTTATCGTTCCCAAATTCATCCTTCTATATTTGTATTGCTCTTTTTGATATTATTCTGAGCATAAATTTTACATTCCAGTGACTTTCATGAAACTGTACTATTGTTCTTTCTCTGTTCTAATTCTGTTACGCGCACAGGTCATCATAATTCGGATGATGAGTTTCGTAATATGGCTAATTAGGGTGATCTTACATTCATTTGAGTTTGGCTTCTAAGGCAGCGTTATGAACATAAATCTACTAAGATACTGTCGTATATTTCTTTAATTTCTTTCTTTTCGATGCCCAAATCGTCTGAGACTGCAAGTAACTGCATTACAAGCCCATGTAGTGCTGCTGTACGTGTACTGTTCAACTTAGCTAGTGCTGACTTGAATATTTCTGGTCTTTCCATATTTTTGTGTATTGCAGATTTTCTTCTTCATGGAAAAGTTCTGATGCATTCGTTCCATCTTTGAAGTATTTTTCTTTCTCTATTATCAACGTTCTTTTTTAACTTGATGCATCCTGTTGGTTACCACATCTTTTGTCTTGCTAGTTCTCTTATTTCTTTTATACATATCTGCCTTATCTGTGTTACACATTTCTTTCTATTTCTGCACATGTTTTGTTGAACCATTCCTCTTTTACCTGCCTGCATTTATATCTAATTTCATCCTGTAATGTCCTATATTTTACATTGTTTGCAGTTTCCTTTACATCACATGAAGAATTTAATCTGTCATCCACTACTTTTTTCTTTATCTAGTTTCCTTGTAATGAACTAAATTATTGATTTCACTAAAGTGTCTCTTGACATTTTCTACTTCGAATTTACATTCACATTTAGTTCGTTATATTTGTTTAAAAATAGAAATTAATTATTCGTTCCTGTCTATGTACTTACCTTTTATATCTTGTGGAAATTGTTTCTTCACAACTTAATTCAAACTTGTGTTCACAAGAGATCAACATATTTTTGGTTGATGAAATTCAATAAAATAACGCTTTCATTAACATTTTATGCTTCATAAAAATGTGAAAATACTATTCAACGTTTTAAAACAGTCAACAATTTGATTACATTGATTTTAAAATATAGTTTATCATTGAATTGTTACTGTTAAGATGTATTTATTACTAATAATCAATTATATATGAAAATATTTAATTTTATAAATTTTTCATATTTAAGCTGCAATGGAAAAAAAGATTAGTTTTTTCATTAAATAAATTCGGAATGGTGATTCGTCACACTGGTCTTAGTAAATTTTTATCAACTGCCAGTAAAAAAAAGTTTTGTAATGAAAGAAAATATTAATGATAAATGCAAATTATATTACTTGCTTCTTTTTTTATTTACAAATTGCAAATGTAAATTATTCAACAATACTAAAAGGCAATGAAAAACTTCAGTCTGAATGGTGAAAAGAAGATATTCGAAATAGAAGCCAATTGTTGTGAATTAGATATCTGAATTTGGAAAACATATTAAGTTTCTTTACGAAAAATCTGACTTCATTTTAATGATTAAATAATCAATCTATTTGATTATTTTTTTCTTATTTCAGACAAATGGACAACAACCAAATAAAGTGTATTACAGATTCAGCAATTCGAAATTTGCACGATATGGAAATACTGTAAGTTACATTTGTACTTATGACTTAAATTTTATTATTTGGCTGCTTTAGCCTTTTCCTAATTTTCTTTGTCGATGGCTTGCTCTTAAAATTATTTCAATGCAAAACCTCTACGAAGAGTATACTGATCTGTCGGTCATGAACGATAAAACTTTGTATTCTTCGCCTGATTTTCACTTCCTCCTGCCTTTTAAATCCTGTTATAACATTCCGACAACGACTGACAACTGTAACTTTTATGATTCACAAATCCCTCATCTTCCAGATAAGTTGGAAATACTTGTCACAACGCTTCAGATTTATTGTAGTCTGCCAAAAACAGTAGTTGGTATTATAAAAATTATTAAATACTTAAAACATATGATAAATGAATTCCTTTTCTTCCTTTCTTCGTGTTTTCTCCTTTCAATCCAGGTTGATTGTCTATGGTTACAAAATAGCTTTCACTGTTTTCTAACAAGAGCGCCGTTACTCGTGCTTCTTAAAGCTCTAATTCCACAAACAAATATTTAATTCAACATTTCGGAATCATTAAAATTGTTTCGTAACCTACCACACGAAGATTGAAAGTAAGGATTCTAAAATGACAGTTCTTGAAAATTCACTTTCGAATAAACTTTTTGTAACTGTCTGAATTTAAAAGTAACGATTCTGAAAAATATAGGAAAAAACAAGAAATTACGAAGTGCATTGTTAATCTATTTAAATCAGAATATTTTTTCATTGCTTCTTTATGTAGACGTTATTTTACGTATTAACTCCAAGAGGGTTGGCGTCTGACACTCAACAGCCATGATAACTCCTTCATTAACTTGAAAGTTACTAAGTCACCATTTTAATTTTACAGTGTGTGTAGTTTGGTAAGGAAGAGATTTAAAGAATTTTTGTAATTTCTTTTTCAAACATAAATCTTTTCCGCCAACTCGTAAGACATTTCACAGCTATCAAATTCGTTTTCTTTTAGTCACTTTCGACTTAGACGTTTTTTTTCTCGCTTCCTATGCAATGTTTGATTCAACCCAACCCTAATCCCTTGACCAAACAGCTACAATTCCAATTCACTATCTTTTTTTCTCATTCGTTGATTTAGATTTTCCTTTCTTTCACCAGTTTATGGTCTAAAAAAAAAAACCACAAACAAGTCTAATACTTTTGTTAATCTTCCAAAACTTCAATTTCTTTCCCATTATCATTCTCTCGCCTTCGTTCAAAAGAAATTTACGCTCTTTCACCTACTTTTTTAATTTGTTTTTCATCTTTTTTTTTTGTCCAATTTCGATTCGCCTCTTTACTGCCGGCTAACTTACTTTTCTTAATCTCGCCCATTTGTTTTTACTTAAAAACGAAAATGACTCCAATTTTATACCGACTTTTTCATTATTTATGCTCTTGTTATGTCCTTCCCCCCCTAGTTCTTTCGTTTTAATATCTTTATAGTTTTCTAATTTTATATCGTTTGCACTTAAAGTTATCTTTCTTTCTACTTAAATTCACATTTCTAGTGATGTCCATGTTTACTATACTTACACACTTTCTCATCCATTTATTTTTCTCTTTTGTTTAGTGCATTTTCTGAACATTTTTAGTACTACACTTTCCCTAATTTTTTTAATTTATGGAATCTGAAATTCCAATTTTTTTAGTGTAATTTCAAAATAAGTCTCCAAATTTACGACTTCTCGCAAACGATCTAACCTTTACTATGGTTGCTTCCGTATAGAGAAAAAAAAGTCAGTTTTTCTTTTGTGAACACAAAGGAAAAACTCAGCCATTTTCTCACATATATCAGTTCACATGACACCAAGAATAAAGCTAAGCGTTGTAGTAATACTTGGATTAAGAAATTACGTTACAACTTTAGTTTCTTTTCAGGAAGGAGAAAGTTTCCTATATTTGCAGCCTTATGAAAATCTTGCAACCTCTTTTAACCAGTTTTGTCAAAAAAAAAAAAAAAAAAAACGTTATAAAAGATATTCAAAATGACGGAACAGAGCTTTTACTTTCAAAATAATATTTCTTAACATTACAGTTGAGAAAACTTTGAAACAAATCCTAATTCAGTCTATCTTCAGAGCAAATTTTCAGTAATTAGTCTGGGGAAAGAGTGGTCTTTGCTATCTATTCTAGTTAATCACAATCCTGACCCATTTATCAAATTACCACGAACTCATCCATCGCTCTTTAATTCTGCATATACAACAATACCACGTATTCACAGCGGGAACCTACAAAAACACTATGATATAAAAATCTCATGAAAGTTCATAATGTGTAATTAGAAAAATATATAAAAAATTTCATGAATCATGAAATGAGGGGGAGAGAGTGAACCCAGAAAGCTAACAAAAGATTGTAACAAAAGAAACTAAAACAGATGTTAGTAGGATCCCTCAAAATAATAAGAGTGGCCGCTGTATTCTGTCGGCAAACAGAATCAAGTAGTACACTCACTAATGGAGTACAATTCCTCTATGAAGTTCTTATTCCATATGTACAAATTGTATGAAGGGACCATTAAAAGAGTAACATTTAAAATTTACCCCAATGAACATTTACAATGAAAACCGGATATTTTCAAAAGCAAGGAAAAAAAATACTAAATGTGATAAATAAAAGAGCCAAAAAAATATTTCACTCACTAGAGAAAACACTCACCCAACCACCTTTTGCCAAATTCCGATGAAGAAAGGTGTTTTCTTGCCGTCTTGATGCTTAAAAAACTAGATCATTTGGAAAAAGAAATACTTCAACTCCGTGGAATGTTTTTTCTGTTGCATAGTCCACATCACGACTCGCATAATGCTGTGTAAGCAGAAGAACACATAGTGTTCATTCTTCTTCGGTGGTTGTGCTACATTGCAATTTAAAAAGAAATACCCTCCAGGAAAAAACAAAAACTTTCCACCCAGCTATGAAGCTTTCAACTCGCTGACACCACGGGCGTATGAGACTACAATGGAAGGCATATCCAATGGGCTTCTCCCACTCACTGCCTTTGCTGGAACGCAAAATTATTAATCCCGCTGTGTAAATTTTTTTTACTGACCCAGACGACGCTCCGTAACATTCGACAGGTGAGTTTATGCCTCGTCGTTATTGAGGTTCCCAAGGCCATAGGGAGCGACACTCTGACCCCATCACTAAGCCTAAATAGAAATTACTTAACCTAAATAAAACAGCCGGTGTCAGTAACCGTAAAAAGACTCAAAGGCGACAACATTCACAATAGAAGGAGCACTCCTCGTTCGAGTGCACACTTCTTAAAAGTTTTCTTGGCGTCTTCCTTCTAGAATTCACCGTTACCATCCTCTTGTATAAACATTCGGTCCAGGAACTTAATACGGAGCATATGTTGATGAATCTCAACGTTCGGCACACTTAGACCGCCTTCAGCTGAGTGGAAATAGATCTTCCGACGCAGAATTGGAGTCGTATCGCTCCATAAGAGGTTGAACAATACTCGAACTAACCAAGTAGTTCAGTGCACGAAAAGTGGAAGAACTGAGAATTTATTAAATATCCAACTACTTCAGCCATGAGAAAAATCTACATTTATTGTGTTTTAGATGCTACGCAATATAAAATGATATGCAAGAATATTATGTAAGAATTTGGGAGAATATATTAAACTAATAAATTAAAATTTTAGGAACTTAAATTATTAGCAAATTTTGTTAAAATCAATTTATTTTCTGAAATTTCATCTGAATTGACTTGAAAATATTCCTCAAGCCCTCGAATTAAACTCGTCCCTGGTATTTCGACCAAAGAAAAACTTGTTTCGGGAACCTTACACTCCTGTTTTACATAAAACTCGATTTGCATATTTACAGATTTTACTCTTGTCAACACTTTTGTGTTATCTTTGTGCCTCCGGCCTTCATCCGGGTAACCTACAGCGAATTCCAAGCTTTATGGGTAGACTGTTCTCATTCTACAGCCCATGTTTAGGAATGTCTAGTTTTTATTTTTATTAATACTGCTCAGTTATTGCTCACCCGGTTTACACTGAGTTCAAGTACTTATTGTCCGAATCAAGGATTGATCCCACAATTATAGTTGATTAAAGCGTTGGTTTGTTAATCAGCATTAGTTTGCAGATTAAATAAAGGGTTCAGTTCGGAATTCCCTGAAGGTTACCCGGATCAACATTCACCTAACGATTTTCATTTCCACAAATGCGAGCGTGGAAGTTTGCGAGTAGCGTAACACTCTGCCATGGACTAGGGGAAGCGCGATCTCAAATGCCCCTGATATCGTGACTCGGCGGAAGAATAACATGGGGACGATATGGAGGAACATGAGAGCCTCCACTCGACAGAAGTGACCCGCTCGAAGCTGTCTTGTCTCTGTGTGGCGCGTTAGCACAGACGCAAAAGAGGCCCCGGATTGCGTGCGAGTGTCTGTCAACACCAGTTACATAAGGAAAACCCTTATGTAACCCTCGTTAGCAGTGGGACAGCTTGATATATCTAGATACTGACCTATCTGCAACTGGTCAAGATCCGGGTCTTTGTAAGATGCCTTATGCCAATAAAAACAACGGGAAACCAGCACTCAGCAATACATAGGGTGTCTTATGAAGTCGTTCCCGTAGAAATTTTGATTCTAACGTTGCTGGGAGAGCAATCGGTTACATTACAACATTTGTTAAAACGTTGATTTTTATAATATTCATTGTTTTGCTAATATGTCCGTGTCAACTATTTTCTTTCGCATAAATTATAATTCTGTATTAGTTTTCTGAAATCATTTTTGTGTTTTGTATAATTCGCTGCAGTTTAAGTATCGAGAAGTTATATAGCATCAGAATTGTTTTCTGGAGTTTACAAAATTTCCTTGATTTGCTGTCAGTACTTAATCTCTTTACAGCAAACTTCTACTTTTCACTTAAAAACTATCAGTAATATTCTTTAAAAATTATTTGTACTGTATAACTGTAATACAATAGCATAATTAAAAACCTTCCGAAGTCTGATCATTATCGAAAAATGAAAAACTATTCAAAGAGAAAAACTATTTTAAGTAGATCTGCTCCTCGCTTTAATCTTATTAAATTAAAAAATCTTTTCGATGTTAAAAAGATATTTGAGTAAATAATCGAAAAAATTAATCAGTTGTAACTTTAACCGGAATTTCCTGAATGTGAAAAATGTCAGAAAAAATTACATTTGTTTAGCAGCACTATGGGATATTTTATGCCAAAACCAAATATTTTGTTCGAGATGCACAAGTTTAGATTTAATGATCAGCAGTGAGGATTTTCTGGAGTTGGATTGATCATAGGGCATATCGGTTTGTAGATAAGCTAAGTTCGTGTACTTAAAATAAAAAACTATACAAGATCTTATAGACTGGTGTTATTGAAACGTCTGGTAATGATTTGATCGGATCTCACTAATGTTTTGTGGTGTATCTCTTGACACACATTAACTGCCGTGGTGGTCGGGTATTGTTTTTTTAAAAGAAGGAATGAATGTGTATTCACGGAATTTCCTATACAGTCTCTCTAGAACTACTTCCTTCCATAGCGTCTATGTCTTTCAGAAATGGTTTGCTAGATTTTACTTCTGCTACTTTCTGTTGATGAATTTGCGAATGATTGGTTTCAAATTAAAGTGTGGCATTTTCATTCTTCATGTATTGATTCGCATGACCTTTATCCACTTTTTCATTTTCGTGGATGCTGATATGGATTAATGGGTTTTTAAATTGGTTAATAGGATTGTTTGGTGGCATTTTGTGATAGTCTGGTATAATATTGGAGCGATAGCTTTTTCTACCCGAGATGTAAAAAACGTGATTCCATTGGTTTTACTAAGTAGAACTTTGTGTTGGAGATGCGCAGAAAGCCCGCAGATATATTCTAAGTACCTGGTTCTAGACATGCAGAGCTGTAGACAGTACAATAATAGTTCCATTTTGACAGCACATGGACTCCAATCTCTAAATACCGCCAGCTACAGATGATCTCTTTTGGGACAAAACTTCAACGTGAAAGAAAATACATCTAATGACCGCTCTCTAATTCTCATTCGTATATAGCTTTTAAGTTTATCGTATAAATTACTAATTTCTTAATAAAAAATGAAGCGTAAATGTCAAGACCTACCTGTCAAACTGTAAAGCTTATTTGTTATGCTACATCATGTGTTTATATCGAGGAGAGAATGCGGAAAACTCATTTCACATTTACAGGAACTAAGGATGTAATGAAAAATCATGTCGACGAATTGCAATTTTATCCTTCTATTCCTTCACTGATGCATTAAAAGTATGTTTAGATCCTGTACAAGTTCGTTATAAATAGATGCGCGTAACAATTTAACCCTATCGATATGCAGTTTCAAGTATATGAGGCGAAAGAGAATGGGAATTTGAAAATTCTATTAACATGAACTACTTTTTCCTAACCGCTTGTCATATTTGATTGAATATATGAACACAAATGCCTGAAGGTACACACAGAATAGT
Source organism: Acanthosepion pharaonis (assembly GCA_903632075.3). NCBI lineage: Eukaryota > Metazoa > Mollusca > Cephalopoda > Sepiida > Sepiidae > Acanthosepion > Acanthosepion pharaonis. The sequence continues at coordinate 2,140,470 of CAHIKZ030005070.1, forward strand.
ATTTTTTTTTAAATTGACCTTAGTGAATTCCATTCGTTTAAGAAGCAAAATCAAATATAAAGAGCAAAAATATGCCAACATGAAAGAAAAAAGGCGTTAGCCACCAAAAACTATAGAAATAAATAGTAGGTTCTCAAAGGCGACAATCAATATTGGAAAAAATTACAAAAGTTAAGTAAGAACAGAAAAGAAAACACTACGCCTTTGATGCAAACAAAATGGTTGAATGATAAACAAATTCTACGAAGTGGGAATCCGGCGCTGTTCCATTTCCTCGCGCGCGTATATATATATATATAATATATATATATATATATATATAATCAGTTTTTACATTGTCTTACAAAGCTTGATCACATTTTACAAATTTAATCCTATTTTTAAGGGAATCTGTTCAACTTACTTAAATTAAAATATTCGAATATCTTATGATTTTTTTCTGAATCACTTCTCCAAAATTACAATTTTTTGAAGAAGTATTAATGGTATTTCGGTCATATAGGCTTACTTAAAATATTCAGATGAAAATTTTGCTTATTTTCTTTCATCTTCAATGCTGAGTATAACTGAAATACACTAATTTCTTGAAATGTACGCTGCTAGAACAGTTGCCAGAATAATTGTTTCTTTTATTGAAATTAGATAAAAATAAATACACCATCTTATGACAAAAACCGGACAGAGTTGTAGGTTTCCAAAATATTTGCAAATATTTTGTATACAGGTTGTGTGTCTTTTTTTAGTTTTTTTTGGGTTTTGTTTTTTTTTTTTTTAGCGGTATATTGACCTCCATGGGTTATTTAATGCTGAAATTTAAATATTTTGTACGCATTTCTTTAAAATTAATAATAGTTAATATAGTGATACAATAATAGTTAATATAGTGATACAAGTCTTACTAATTAATCCATAGCTGGGGGAGAAGAAGTGGGTTCATAGCTTTCCCAATGGTATTTGCGCGTAAGTGAATATAACGAACCCATCTAGAATTGGAACTCGGCTCTCCAATTATTAACAACTCCGAGCCAGACATCCATGCTTACTGCACTTGGTATTCCCAAGCGGTCACCCATCCAGGTACTGACCCTTCTCGACGTTACTTAACTTCGGTAATCATACGGGAACCGGTGTTTCAACATGATGTGGCCGTGAGCCCTTTATTCACAGTCATATAAATAGGCAAATATTGATGCCAAAGTTTTCAGCGTTTTCATAAAATCTTTTACTCATTTTGTAATCAAAATAATCAATAGCGGTGTCTCCAGAAAGCCCTCATCAGATGATGACCCTGAGTTCGGATATGATTTCATGCCCACAGAATCATCACTAACTCAGGGTATTTCAACAGTACCTCACAACTCCAACGGGCTTTGTTGGTTGCCCGTAGTACTGAAAGAGTACTAGATGGAAGTAGATGCAATCTCTGCTTCAACCTACAAGCTGAAGTGAAAATGACACCCTTGCATCTCACTACAAAAGGAGAAGTAGCATTAGTCGTAAATATTTCTGTCTACTCCCCACGACATAGTAAAAAAAAGATCTATTCACTATTAAGCTGAGAAAAACCAATGACCAGGCAAAGAGAAATAGATTTGAAGGAAAAACTGAAAGAAAAAGAAAATGAAACAGTCGGTGAATAACAAAGCAGTACAGCAACTGGACTCGGTTTCTCCATGTTCGTCAACTAAATTTTCTGTGTTCAACCACTGACCAATTGTTAAATCTGCAGCTGCTATGTCCCGATTTCGCGCGTTAATTGAGATTATATAATCCTGGTCTCCCATTAGTGAGTTTGATTCTCACTAGCTGCCCCATGCACTTAATGGTTTAATATTATATTAAGCCACTTAATCATTATTCCACACATATATTTGTTATTCACGGTCATTTACTTGATTGTAAAATGACTTACACCTAATGCAGCTGTAAGTCATTCGTTTCTCTTTGTACCACTTATTTGTAATTATAACAATGAAAAACAAAAGGAAAAATATGAATTTTTTATGCACTAAACACGCTTAATTCAAAAATCCCATTTACTAATTTTTTTCATTTTTTACATAGCCGTATCGAGTCGTGTTTTGTTACTCCCGACAATGATGATTTCACAAATTCTGATTGTCGTCAAGGTTGAAATCATCAGTTAGATTGTAAAAACATAGAAAATGTTATGAACCATTAATAGGAGTATTATCAAAGAGAATCAGGAAAATAAGATTTATGTTTGTTGCGAAATTTCCAGGTAGAAGATAGAAGTTTGTAGTGTTCTTACACTTTACTTCCTATAATTACGGCAGTTGAAAAAGTGTTTAGCTTTCATAGAGTCGGTAAAACCAAGTCTTTCAATTATCCCGTGAAAAGTGGTAGGGGAAACAAGTGATTTTAACGGTTCCAATAGATTTGTGTGTCTGAAACAGAACATGTGTAACGCCCGTAAATATTGCGAAGAGTTGCCATCAGAGTTTCTGAGGAAGTCGTAAAATGTAAAAACAGCCTTTGTGCCTCTATTTTTCAAATCGTTAAAACTATTTTATATTCTCCTCACCAACCTTGTCGCCAATCTCATATTTTTCTCGTTTTTATGGCGTTTGAATTGCTCTTTACCCTTAGCCTCTTAAGGAACCTGTGCAGTGTCGTGCTTGACACAATATTATTTTGTTACAAATGTGCAATATAAAACAAATCATTTTTTTTTGTTTTAAAGTGCAACGTTTCCTTCCTCTAATCAAATTCAACGTATTCAATTACTCTTGAAAATATTTACCACCGAGCTAACAAGACATACAAGATTTAGCTGATACATTTGCAGAATTTTTCAAAAGTTAGTTTGAACATGTTTATTATAATAAACTTAAAATCATCCTTGATGTCATAAAAAAATTTGAACCCTCCAAATTCTATTCGCTTCAGCAAAATTTTTTTTTAACTTTGGGACCTTTTGCTTCCTCTTATTATGAATGTGGCTGTTATGCTACACATTTTTCCAAATGGATTGCTTACATTTAAGTACATTATAAGGTACTTACATTTGCATAAATGATTGGTTCAAAATCTTTTTTTTTTTTTTTCGGAAAATTTCTGAAATGCATACCGTTATCATTAATTCATTGCTCGTTCCATTTACGAAAGTAGAGGATTACTTCGAAGTTCACCCATCTTCACCTGGGATAAAACTGTTTAATGACAGTAATCAGCTTGTACAGAATAAGAACTTAGAAACATGGTCAACGTCATGTCGATCATGTTGTTTTTAAGTTCTTATTCACTAATTCTTGTTCACTAATTATGTGTATCTGAATGACCTTTAATACTTACTACTTCCTTAATTAAAATATTTGAATCAGAATCAAATTTCAAGTTAATCGATATAATTTGCAAATTAAGAGAAACCGAGTCAGTAGTGCATCTGCCAAACTTAAATTGTTAATTTTTCCTTATTTGATTTTTTTATGATATCGGATTTGCTCAATATCAGAGATAGAGCTTATGTAAATATAAATATAAAAGTGAACATTGAAGTCAGGACGATTGCACCTAGCATGAAACAGCCTGTCGCCTCTGAGTGTTGACTTCAATGTTCACTTATATATATATATATATATTTATAATTCTCAAAGTGTGTGTGTGTATAGGTATGTGTGTGTGTGATCGGATGTTGTTCATGCGTTTCCGCAGTTTTCATCCGATTTCGATTAATTTTTTTTGGTTTCATAGATAAGTCCTCAGTCCCAGTTTTGAGTCAAAATTGGCTGGAAAAAAATTACAACCTTCAAGGTGAAAAATTGAAAAAACTGATTTTTTTACACTGCGCAAAAATCAAAGGCAAAATTTAATTTACTTTTTCACACATAACCTTCCAATCCGAGATCATGCTGTGTGGGCGTGATTCACGCCTCCACACGTTGTCCATCGGTTGCTGCTGACCTTGATAATTAGCGCATGCAGCAACGCGTGTACGTGTGGCCCTGCAACACGCGCTGTGTCACGGAATGTCTAATGCGCTGATGCCCGTGCATACGCATGACCTGCGGAACGCGACACCTGTTCGAGTTGCCTACTGGCTGCACGAAGCCTCTTTACACGTCCAATCAAATGTCGCCGTGTCATACTGATTGTCTACGCAATCGTGAACTCATTGCTGCCGCTTAATTCTGCAATTCCGCTTCTACTTCTGTACGTCTAGTCCTGCTTACACATTTCCCTACTCTTGGCCAAGCTATCAATCTGTCTCAAGTGAGGTTAGCTTTTCCGTTGCATAAAGTCTACCACTACAGTTTTAAGGTGTTGTTTTCATTGTCGTTTATAGCCGTTCCCAATTTAAATATTTTAATGTCCTGCCAGTTTTTGCATTGCATTCGCCGTTATAATAAGCTTGCTTTTTTATTACTCAACATTAATTTTTCCAATCTTTCCTAAAGTTTTTCGCTGTCGCTTTACAGCGTTCTCTTCTGGTATTTGCCCACACATTCCATTTGACAATTCATACTTGCCTAAGACATGCCACCAAAGAAAAGAACATGCCTAGGTCGCAAAACCGCTGCCTTTGGGTTCACCATGTGAATAAGAGATAACGAATGGTCTTTAGAACGTTCAATCCGCCCGTCTCAAAATGCCTCTTGTACTGCTTGAATCAGAGCCACTGAGTCGACTTTCCAGAAGAGCATAACTGAACGCTTTCGCGCGCCAGGCTGAAAATGATGATCAATGGACTCAACAACTGTGGAGAAACGCTTCTTCAGCTGATGCAGCGCGTGAGGCTGAAACAAGATTGGGAACGCAAAAACGGCCCTTTTCAGGACCATCCCAAATTCAAATTGTTAACACCCACCCTGCATTTGTGTATGTACCTCAGTTGCACCTAATTGTTGTTACTAATATTGATTTTCGGGTGGGATGACTTTAAACTGCTCTAATTGAACGGCCAAAATTCCCAGTAATAAAAAGATCTGGTCGAAGACGGGTTATAGGGACATTATATATATATATATATATATATATATATATATATATATATATATATATATATATATATATATGTGTGTGTGTGTGTCATTAGCTCTCTGTGTCTATATCTCTCTCTGTCTAACTCTAGCACTCTGTCTATATCTCTAGCTCTATATTTCTGTCTATCTCTCTATCGCTAGCTCTCACTCTCTGTCTATCTCTTCGAAACCCATAATTTAAGAATTAATAAATAGGAAAAACTTTCAAATACATCTTCACATTGCAATTGTGACATTATACGCGGGCGGCCTGTCTCCCCTTTATATTTCTTTCCGCAGCTGCACGGGATAGCGTACACACAATCTTTAGTCATTTTCTCCTGTATGGGGGGGTCTTACTCGGGAGAGATATCTACGAAGTGTCGTCCAGCTTTTGAAGGTAGTCCTGATGTCATATGGACCACAGATTATTTGTATTTTCTCTGATAGCCCTTTCACATAAGGCAAGCAGATTGTTTTCTGAGTGTTGTTGTCCTCCTCTTGTACCTGCCTATCCCAGTTTTTTGGTCGCCCCCTTAAGGTAAGGCTTCAAGAACACCAGAAAGCTGTTACACGAGGGGAGGTGGAAAAATTAGGCGTGGCTGACCACGTATGGAAAGAAAAGGGAGATCACCGCCCTCTGTGGCTGAGATCATAGACAAATAATACCACTGGAAAATTCGTAAACTTAAGGAATCAGTACATATGCTAGGCCACAAAAATCTCATGAGCCGAACAAGCATAGAAATGAATACAATATGGGAACCAGTAATAAGGAGTGCTAGAGAAAAGCGATATTAACAATAAAAATTGGTAAAAACATGAAATGATAACAGCAAAAATTGCAATATGAGCACTGGTAAAAAAATGGTTGCTGAAGACATTAGGTTTATAATACCCAGAAATTCATACACTGATGTCCTCAAGGACACATGGCACAGTGGATAAAGGCACTAGTTGGATCCGGTGACAGGACCCAAAGACTGTAAGTTCAATAGTGGAGAACTTGGAGAGGGAAATTAACAGGAGATAACTGATAACTGACATCCATAAAACATGGCAGGTGGAACTATAACAGTCTACCCCAGTGAGCGAAATAAAGGGTTCAGTTCGACATTCCAACCACCTGAAGAAGGCTGGAGCGTACAACGGCCGAAACGTTGTAATAAATATGGCGGTAAAGATGAGGACAATAGTCCGAATAATGTAAATAGTGTACATAATACCTCATCTCAGAAATATAGACAGATAATTAATGTTGCAAACCAGACAGCAAAAATCTCTTGTTCAAATCGATACAGAAATCTGAGGAAATCACTAGATCCCCAAATATTGGGAGCCCCACTCCGCTCTTGGGTCGATGTCGATATATACAGAACGCTTAGGGAACCCAGAGATAGATGAGAGACAAGTGGCGAAGAGCAGATGAAGGTGCTACTGAAATTCACGTGACTTGCTGCCAAAAGAACCCTTGTTCCAAGAATTAGCACTAATAAGCACTAAAGAGATTTTAGTGGGAAGGGTTAATTTTGTTATACAAAAAACTACATAAACCAAATCGAAAATTGAGCCGAAGAATCTTTCGATTTAATTTCGTCTGCAAGAACATTTCTTTTTTTTTCCTGCATAACACAGTTTTGTCATGCTACGAATACCGACGACACTGCTCTGTGGTCGAGAATCACAAGGTGAGTGGTGCAAAGTGTGGACTGGGGCGGCCAGCGACCAACAGACCTTTGACCAGTGACAATATCGACCAGCGTGGGATTGACCCTGCAATCAACTCGTCGTCATACGATACTGAGGACCAAATCATCTTCTGGTATAGGCGGCGTGTGGCAAGGGTTATAACATCTGGTCACTGTTGACCAGGTTTCACCCAGGATCGGACGGGACGTACGTGTTATACGATGTAACATCGACAGACATTTCAATAATGATTTCATCGGCCTAAGAAAAGAAAATTCTTTTCAAACTTTTCATTTCGAAATTTTACATTTATAGCCGACTGGTTCTTGATCAAACTTCAACATTACATTTCAAATTTTCAATTAACTAATCAGCAGAAGCCGAATGTGAAATTACTGATGAACATCCGCCATTATGAAAATATTATTTAAAAAATATATGGCAATATTCATAATGAAGAAAACAAGAAACCAAAATATTTTTTAATATGACAGGTTTATTTTATAAAAAGAATATTTCTATATAAAATAAGAAAAATTTTGTTTTTCAAAATAAAGATATCATCTTGAAATGATCTTCATCATCTTAATGATATTTATTCACATTGGTGAAAACTAATTAAATCTGAATCGAATGGCTTTTCAAGGCATTCGTTTGATGGCGTGCTGGTTTGTTCGCCCGAAATTATCCTAAATCGAAACTTGTGAAACATTCTGAAGAGGACCGGCGAACGGAAATTCCACCTGATCTGTTTTCATCCATGTCGTATCGGTAGAAACCCAATTTTTCGCCCAATAATTGGCTCCAATATAGATCTACACTCATCACTAATTATTATTGAGAAATTAATTTTTATGTACTGCTTCTCTTTGCGATGTTTATTTAAATGAGTTAGTTATGAATCTTGCCAATGTTCCTAATATTCGGCAGCTTTTCTCTCTGCTTATATTCACAACACCAGCTTCAATTTTCTCCTGTTGGTTAATCCATTTTTCTTTCTTATTAGTTTTTTCTCGTGTCGTTCCTTTTGTGATATTTTTAAAGTCGTTATTATTGTGCTTATTTTATTGATATTTTTCAACCTTTTCAAAATTTCCAACATGGTGTTCCCATCTCTTCACAATTTTAAATTATCTTGTTTCTCTTTTGAAATTCTATCTTTATAGATCTGAAAATTTAAAAGTTTAAGTAACTGTAGTGATATGTTTATCGAAATATGAACAACCCACGAGTTGCTTAACCAAATCTCTCACCACCAAATAAATTATTGTTTAATATTTCTAATAAAAATATATATTTTGAAATTTTCATGGTATATTTATTCTATAAGTGTAAGTACCTAGGTCAATTGTTAAGTACGAATATTCAGATATGTAGGTAAATGATCCGGCAAAAAAAGATTTGTCAGCTAACCTCCCATTAGAATTTCATGTTTTTTTCTCTTTTATCCTCTCGTCCCCTCAGGATCTTAAGTTTCTCCTTAGTAAACAAGAATCTCACCTTACTATTTTCTTAAATAGAGTTTTCCTTTTAGGTTACAGAAAAATTATCTTTCTGCTTAGCATCTTTATTAAGATAGCTATGACTGAATATATTGTTATTCAAAATGTTTGTATAATTGTTTTTCGCTTTATTTTAAAAAAAACAAAAATGATTGTATTTTTGTTATAATTTATTTGTATTAATGTTAATTCATTTATAATCCTCTGTTTTTGTAGAACCTTAAATAAAAACAACATCACATCTTTTCCGAAAGACATTTTTTCAAACATGAGGAAATTGCGGATTCTGTAAGTATCTGTTTAAATAAGTGCTACATATAACAATGTTATTAAATGCTGCTCCTTTAATTTTTTTTTATTTTTCACTTTTACAACAGCTAATATTTAAATAAATAAAATAATGAGGTCATTAAAAATTTATGCGTGTTCATCTACCTTTGACTATTCATTAATATGGTTACGGATTTCTTTCAATTTTTCTATTTAGTATTTTTGTGTTCATGTTTCATAGAAATAAATTCAACCCCTACATTGACCTAGCGAATGTCACACTTATTTAAAAAGAAATATCTTAATTCTTGAAAGTGCTACTATTGGATCTTATCAAAATATAAATCTTACCCCGGATTCTTACCAGTATCTGAAAGACTTACTACTTTTCCAAGCTAAAATACATGACCACAAAATTACTAAAAATTTGAAAGAAAACGATTAAATCCATAACTTCAAGTTATTCAAAACTTTTGCCTGCGTTTTTGTCCTTTTTCTTATTTTTCTATTTGATTTTCATTTATTTTATGCACTTTTTTGAATTCAGTGAAATTCAAAATGTTCATGTACATAATTCTCGTAAGTTTAGATATTTATTTTCATATTGTTAATCGTTTTTAATTCCTCTATGATGTTTAGTCATCGCAAGTGTTGAAGAAGAGTAAATATGAGAACTATGATGTTTTAGCTTAAAATAAAAATACAATAAAAATATCAAATAAAAATAAGTAGGTCGTAAAATGACGAATAAACAAACAACCCGAAAATAAAATAAAGTATCGTAGATTTTTGATCACCATTATAATTTCATCCTTCAGTCAAGATCGTTGTTCCCTAAATTCTATATATTTTAAAATCTGACAAACTCGTTTTACATTTATCTACTTTACATTAAACACTATATCTGTTTATTTTGACACGTAATGAAATGCTTCTCTTCTTCCGTCTTATTAAAATTATGTCTTCTTTTGAAACGACAAAACAAGTTAAGGTTTGCAAAAATAATCAAAATGCCAGTGAACTGAACTTATTTCGAAATAAAAACTGAAAATCTGAGACGCTACATTTGTTAGGCCAGTCTATTTATTTGTACCATTTGGTACCATTTCTCTCTCATCCTTACATAAATGTCTAATTCTTCTTTCAGCCTAACGCGGTACAACTGCTATTATTGTGAAAGATATTGTTTTAATGACGTACACTCAAACTAATTCGTATCGCTTCCTACTGCTTTTACCAAACTATAATATTCTTGTTTTAAATATTCAGATTTCATTTGCATAATAAATTAATCTTTAAATAATTTCTATATAACCCCCTTAAGAATATTAAGAATATGAATCAATGTATTCTTTATCTCAAAGAAAAAAGGTCCTCACCACAAACAATGTACCAATGTTTTTTCTCTGTTCGTATTATTCGCAGTAAAGCACTCTTACAAAGTTAATTTATAGTTTAATTGTAATTTACTTTTCAAACTGTTTAATAGGCTTGGTTTGCTGCTCTTAGTTGTTGCAACTTTTTAAAGATTTTCGAGTAATTTGAAACCAAATTTTATTTCGCCAACGACAAAACGATAATGTATAAAATGAACTATTAACTATTGTCCATAAAATTGAAATAACTGCCATTGTTGTTTTATTTTCTTGTAATTGAGTAATTGATTCTTTTATGGTCAATTTGTCTACCGATCGCTCAAGTGGTTACAACTTTGCAGTTTTGTTTCTATCGCTGAATCAGATAATTCGTATCTCGTTTATTATCCAATCTTCTTTTCTTTTTCTTCTTTTTTACATTCTTTTTTCTTCCTTTAGACGAATTGGTGACAACCACTTGGTTTGTGATTGCCACCTCAGCTGGTTAGCGTCATGGCTCCGTCAAAACCCTCGTTTGGGTCTCTTTACAAAGTGCTATGAACCAGAAAGCCTCAAAGGTCAGGCCATTGAGGGTTTACAAAGCGTTGATTTTAGATGCAATGGTAAGTATTTTTGTTACTAATCATTTCCTGCTCATTTTTGTTCATTATTCAAATAAATGAACGGAAAACGTTACTTAAAATTCATCATATCTGTTTAACGTTTGATTTTCTTCCGCAATACGTTAACAAAAGTGTATGAATGTTGTGCAAAATTGAAAACTTTAGCAGTCTTTAAACTTATGGTAACACATACATTCTTTTTTATCCATAAAAACGCAACTGGATATTGTATATTTCAGAATTAAATGTTATCTTTGAAATAAAATGATTCTGCATTTTCACTACAGTCGGGGCTTTACATAGTAATTTAGTAACATTTGTTGATGAATTTCTTTTGGATGTCTTGTAGACTCAAGGGAAATTCTTTCAATTATCAAGCATCCGGTGAGATATGTTTGGCCTTCGGGTCTTACTGAACACCAGTTCTTCACTAAATGTTCTACAGATTGTGCTCTTTTATTAAAGTCGTGTTTAATATATATATATATAGAGAGAGAGAGAGAGAGATTCACATAAGCTCCCTCGACATAAGTTTGTCGAGTTTTATACATCTATTCCCAAAGCCTGTTCTCATCTCGCTCTATTTTTCTACATATCTTGATACTAAAATATATCAAAATATTAAAACGCAAAAAGAGGCACACGTTTCTGTGTGTTTATGCGATCTCATCACACTCAAAAAAACGGTTAAGATTCCTGTAATATTTTTGGTATGATTTTTTTTTTATGGAAAGCCAACTGCGAAATGCATGAGTAAACCAATCATGCCTTTGGTATTTGTCTGAGATCGCGGCATTCAAATATTTACCTATTTATATATTTCAGATATTTACTTCATGATAACTTTGTAATTATCGTTTCATTAAGAATTAAATCTAAACATTGCTACTCCTTTAAAAGATTAATCATTAAAATAAATTTGATTGACAGACTAACGATGTTCCATGGCGTCAGTAAGTCATTAGGATTAGTCCGAGATGAACTTTTAAATCTTTGTAAACACGAAAATGGCTGCCATCTCTCACGGAAGTTGAAACCAATCAAAACATTTGGGACTTACTGTTAACTACTTCCCTAATATTAATTACTGAACACCGGAATGAAACAAAGGGAAGTTTTAGTTTCAATAGTTATTCAAACTACTCACTTCTCGTTCTTCTCAGTTAATACAAATATTAGTAGAATTTCTTAATTTTAGTCATTTCAGTTTGAAATATGCTCTCTTTGTATTCTATAATGTATTCTTTACTTTCAATTGAATCTGTTCTATTTGTATTTTGCCCAAATTTTATCTGCTTAATAAAGTAACAATAAATCGCTTCGTAGTTAAAATGCAGATGAATGGAACATATTTAATTTTGGCTCGGTTGATATACCTGGAATGAGTTCGATTCTGGTCAAAGGTACAGATATCTGAAAAAAAATACCAATACCTACATGCAGAATTTAGTAAATAATATACCTCAAGAAAAGAAGTTATAGGATAAATTGTTACAAATTCCGCCTGATTGTAAATTCAGGTTCTTCATTTCACTTATGTATTCTCAGTCTTAACCTACATTTCTCTCGTTTTTTAACTCATATTTACTTTTTTTTACGTTCAGGATACGAAAGGCACCACTCGAAAGAATGTCTCTCCGAGATGCAGTGTCCAAGGAACTGCGTTTGTTCCGAGGGAGTTATCGATTGTCGTGGTCAGGGGTTAAAGGATATCCCTGACGTCATCCCAGAAAGTACTACCGATTTGTAAGTACATCGGTATTTCTTGTTCGATTACTGATGCAAGTGAATTCTAGACTTGTGTCTGAGTGTCTAATCGATAAATCTAATATGGAAATTGATTTTAAATACACATTCAGAATCAATACGCTAAGATTGTAATTTGTTAAACTTAGGGGCACCTCGACGAACTAGTCTGGATAACAATTATGACTAAATAGTGAACTCAATCCTCACCCGGACTTGGGGCCAAAACTAAGAAAAAGCATCAGGTTGTTTTTAAAAAAGCCTTTCAATCATATCTGGGATAGCATCATAAATATCGAAAAAGAAATTATGCGTGCATACAAAAAAAAATCAGATAAACTGCAACTGTAAAAAGCGTTCCAAAATTCCTCTTGATAAAACTAAAGAAAAATATATCATAAGGATAAAACCTAACACCATAAAAATGAAGTAAAAAGCAGAAAATATGTACAAAAGATTTAACATTCAAAATATCAATTCATTAGTAATTACTAATTGTTTAATGTTAAGAGCGTTAAGATATCTTAAAACATTATTAGTATTTTTTACATAGTATTTTTTTTATGTCTAGCGCATTCCCAAATGCACGCAACGGCAGAGCGCAAAGACTATATTAAATGATTAAATGACTTCTTTTTTTCCCATGATTTCAGGCGACTTGACGAAAACCACATAGCGAGAATTCCGGCAAAGGCATTTGCCGAATACAAAAATCTGCGTCGTATGTGAGTATTTTTTGTTATTCATTTTTAAACGTTAATCTTTAGATGATATGAAGTTAGTCGCTTTTAATTGAATGCATAGTCATAATTCAAAACACTTAAAATAACTGAGGGTAGAAGGTAGAAACAAAAGGGTCCATTTGAAATTACAATAATGTTAAATACGTTGTCATTCGAGTTATTTTTACTACGAAGTGAATTTAACTTCTTTAACGGCTTAAGCATTTATAACAACAAATTCAAGCTGAGACTGTACTCATTGTGTACTAATGCCCTTGGGAAAAGCATTATCCATTTCTTCTCTTCAACCTACAACTCTGGTTTACACTTGGTAGATAAACAATGAAAAATAATAAAGAGTAAAACACTCTGTCATGTTAGTGAAAATCACAATCCAACCAACTTCAGGGTTGGAAAATAGTGAGTAGGAACCACAGAGTAGAGACACAAAATACGTGAAGATTAAGAATACAAAGAGGCTAGGTTTCTGTAAAAAAAAAAAAAAAAAAAAGATTACACCTGGCTGAAATTTAACCACATCAAAAGTTTATAAATTTACCTACTCTCATTCTTAACCTTCTTATATCTATTTTTAAGGTAACTTTTTAATTTTTCTGACTGTTAAATAGCCGAGTAGAGTGAGATAGCCTATTTTGGCAACTAGACTAAATAAAGACAATTCTGAATTTTAATGCAGACTGTTGCAAAATCGACAGGAAATCATCTCGTTATCCTCCAAAAAAGTAACTGTGAAAAGCCATTATCGCCTATGCACTGAAAATTCATGACACTTAATGACGATAAAATGAAACCTAGAAAAATCTGTCCATCTACATTTTTTTCCTATCTGTTCCTCTTATAACACTTTAGGGTCCTTCAGTAGTTTTGTGCTAAATAGATTTCTGTATTTTTCCTGTATAAAATTTATGAGTTAGAATGTAAAATGTTTGAAAACCCGAATATTCAACAAATATAAGTAGTTTCAACAATCTTGCTATAAGAGTCCTACTATTTTAAATATTACCCTACACATTTTTATATTTCCTTTTAGGAGCTTTCTACGGTTTGTGAACTACTAATAGGAGACATAAGAATCATGAAGGCACAGAAATTTAACTGAGTAACAGACGACGGAAAATGTAACACAGAGTTCCTTTTCTTTCCAGAAACTAAACAAAGTATTACGAGATAGGAAAATTTCATTAGCAATAAAGCAACTTAAACTGCTTTATTATATCAGTCCACTTATATGGCAGTAAATGCTGGACAATTTCATTGTAAATGAAGGGAGTCGAAGCAACAGAGATGTGATTCTACAGGCATATGTAATACCATAGATTGAACATATAAGCAACAAGCAAGTATTAAAACGAAAACAAATTTGGAAACCGATATATAGAATCAGAAAGAGAGTTGCAATTTCTTCGAAACATAATGAGGTCTTGGAGAATTTAACACTCACAGAACATACTGAGGGTAGGAGGTACCGAGGGAAATAAAGAGTAACCTAACAAATTTGTGTGAATAGAATGCAAAGCGAAGAAAAAGAGGAATGGTAAAGAATCAAACGTTCCTTGGCATGGAAATTTTGGTGAGCCATGATTACCGACGTCCTGATCTGAAAGGACACTGTACACGAAGATTGAATTCATTACACATTAGCTTAATGTTTAAAACCGATCTGTTTTTAAAATTCTCTCTAGACAATGTATAAATGACATATAGAACACTTTTCAAGATATTGTTTCGACAAGTAAAACTCAGTATCTTATTTTTTCACAAATTTCCAAGAAATTTCGTTGTTTATAGTAAATTAAAGGGCTCGGAATTGTTAAAGGAGACGCGAAGGTTTCTTTCAACAACCTCCACTTTTTGTTAGAAAGCAGGAGAAATTAAGATTAATTGCTCTTTGGAATTTTGCAACCACAAAAAATGTCAACCCTTTTGTTTCTATCATTTGTGAATTGCTCATGATAATCTCTCTAATAAAGAGGTCGGTGTATTTTACGATATATCAACCCTTATTGAGTTATATAATGTCAAAATCAGTTTATTATATCTGAGGACATGGAAGAAATTCGCTCTTGATTGCAGGCCATAGATAAATTGAGGGTCTTGTTAAAATTGATAGTGTTTGTCCACGAGCCCACAGTTAAACATGGATCTTGTTTATAATTTATTTCCAACAGTAATTATTGGACACCTATCTGAGTCTACTAGGTGGCTACTTTATGGAGGGGTTTTACTCAGTAGATGATGCAGTAGACTATTCGAGATCCAAAAGACAGGGCATCTAATAAAGAGAAGTTTCTATGAAATTTGCCATCAATCTAGAATAGATATTTAGAAATATTATAACGTTCGTTTATGTCAAGATCCTGCTATTTATTATGATATTCACTAATATATCATTTTTTAAAACTCTTTTAATCATTTTATCTTTCTTAATGGACAAAGCAGAAATAGGAAAAATATAAACCAAAATTTTTTAAGTGGAATTTTCACTTCATCCCATAAATCGAAAATATGGGGAAATGTGGATTGTAAAAGATCAATTTTACAATCATATACATTTTACGGGACAGTGACATGTAACCGTAAATGTATTTTTTAAATACTGTAAATTTTCACCTTTCAATTAATATTTTCCGAATTAAATCAACCGAGTTAGAAGAATTTGCAAAAAAAGTAAAAATATAAAATAATAAAGAATATGTCCGACAAGTGGAAAATTTTAAAATGAGATGAAATAATGGAAATATTACAAAAGCATATATCTTGAAAGTTATGAATGCAAAATATGACAAAACAATAGAAATGTTAAAATGCCGGAAAATTTGAATTTGAAACAATTTAAATGTGCTAAAATGACAAAATTATTTATAATGGATATGTCCTGCAAATGTGATAAAATGAGGAAAATTTTCAAAAGGTGCGTATATTACAAAATTATACTTAAAAATGTAACAAAACGGTAGAAATAAAAAAAATTCTAGTATATTTAATGTTGAAACACTTAAAATATTCTAAAATAAAAATCTACTACAAGTGAAATGGTCCTATAAAATAAATTTTTAAAAAGGTTATAAAATGATGAAATCATTTTAAAAATATTAGCTTGCAATGGAAAAATGAAAAATGATAAAAATATTAATGTTCTAGTTTTTATCTGTCTATATTTTATCCACTGTGCCAGGTGTCCTCAAGGACACCTAGCACAGTGGTTAAAAGTGTTGGTTGGATCCAGTGACAGGACAGGAATCAAAGAGTGTGAGTTCAATACCTGCTTAAGGCAGTGGAGAACTTTCAGAGGGAAATTAACAGGAGATACCTGATAACTGACATCTATTAAACATGGCACGTCGAACTAGAACAGTCTACCCCAGTGAGCGAAATAAAGGGTTAAGTTCGACATTCCAACCACCTGAAGAAGGCCGGAGCATACAACGTTGTAATAAATATGGAGACAAATATGAGGACAATAGTCCGAATAATGAAAATAATGTAGTTAATGTTAAAAATTTTAAATATTGTAAAATATAAATGTATTACAAATGTATATCCTGCAAATAGGACATTTCAAATTATTAAATTATAAAAAAAAGTATCAAGTTGGAAATCCAAAATGTGATAAAAAATAGAAATCTTAAAAATACCGGAATCTTCGAATTTAAAAAAAATTCTGCTTAAATGACAAAATTAGTATAAATGAATATGTGCTACAAGTAGAAAATTTCATAAAATGATGAAAATATAAGAATAGCAAATCTTTGAATTTGAAACATTTCAAATATTGTAAAATAAAGAATTAGTAAAAATAAGTATGTCCTGCATGTGTAAAATTTCAAAATATGATAAAATGATGAAAATATAGAAATAGTACATATCTTGCAAAATGTATTCCAATATGTAACAAAACAGCAGAAATTTGAAAAATGCCGGCATTTCAATGTTGAAACATTTAAAATACTGTACAATAAAAAATTTAATACAAATGAATATGTTGTACTCGTTCATTTTAAAACAATTTAAATGTGGTTAGATGAAACAATTCAAAATGATGAAAAGATTTAAAAAGCACATAGCTTGCAAGTTGGAAATCCAAAATGTGACAAAGCTATTAAAATATCTGATATCTTTGAATTTGAAACCTTTCAAATAATGTAAAGTCACTAAATTCGTACAAATGAATATGCCCTGCATATGGAAAATTTCAAAATGTAATAAAATTATGAACGTTAGAAAAGCATAAATCATGCAAGTTTGAAATATAAAATGTGAGAAAAAGTTTGAAAACGACAGAAATAT
This sequence comes from Acanthosepion pharaonis, assembly GCA_903632075.3. Taxonomy (NCBI): domain Eukaryota; kingdom Metazoa; phylum Mollusca; class Cephalopoda; order Sepiida; family Sepiidae; genus Acanthosepion; species Acanthosepion pharaonis. Next base: position 2,157,667 of record CAHIKZ030005070.1, read on the forward strand.
GAAAAATCGTTAAAATGTTGTATAATGAGAAAATTAGTTAAAATATCCGGCAATACAATGAAAATATAAGAAAAGCACATATTTTGCAAGTTGGAATTCCAAAATTTCATAAAACGTTAGAAATATAAAAAAATGACGGAATCTTGGAACTTTAAACCTTTTCAAATGTTTTAAAATAAAAGAAAATAGTACAAATTCATGTGTCCTGCATGTGGAAAAGTTCAAAATGTTATAAAATGATGAAAATATTAGAAAAATACATAACCTGCTAGTCGAGAATCCAAAATTTGACATAACGATAGATATATTAAAAATGCTGGAAGCTTTAAATTTGAATTTGCAATACTTAAAATATGGTCAAATAACAAACTTTCATTTTGAAATAGTTAAAATGTGGTTAAATGAAAGATTATTCCAGATGAATTTGTCCTGAAAGTTGAAAATTTAAAATATGATAAAAAGATAAAATTATTATAAAAGCACATATTTTTAAGTTGTAAAAACAAATTATAAATTAATCTCAACACAGATTGGATAGATTATCGTAAAGCCTTTGATATTTTAACACACTCTTTGTTTCTTAAGTCTCTGAAAATGTAAATATCTGCTCTGTGATAGTAAATGTCCTAAAACTTAGGATGAGAATGAGGAAGCTCACATAATTTATTCGCCAAAAATACTACCACTTCTAATCGGTTGAATGTCCTGCGATGAATTTTTCAAAGACACTTCCTGTCATCTGTCTTGTTTTTTTATCCCTTATTCTCCTGCTGCATGAACTAATCACTAATAATATAACATACAAGTAGATACAAAGTAAACAAGAAAAACTTTAATCACTTCTTCTTCATAGAGGACCTCAAACTATTTGCCGATGACTATGACTGGAGTGAGAAGAATCATGAAATATCTAGGAATACTCCAATGAAGGAGAATGTAAGAAAATAATAATACTACAGGCATGTGGATTTGGTGTTGAATATTGAGTTGAATTCACAAAAGAGAAACACTTAAACACTTTGGCTGTTTCTTCGGTGCATTACAGTTTCAACATCCTTTATTGGACCATAACTTACATAAGCGAATGGATGTCAAAACGAGAAAGCTTCTCACTTGCTACCACATGCATCACCTGATTGATCGTCTGTATGTGTCCAGATTAGAAGGCAGAGGATCATTTCCACAAGCACTTACAAAACAACACTCGGCCTTCAGAGATACCTAGAAACTAAAAAAGACAAAATGAAGAACATTAAAGAATTAAGCAACTTTATTCCGTAATAAAAAAAAACCACCAACTTCAAAATGAAATTTCAAGCTACTAAAGGAAATAAGTAATCCATAATCTGACAACTGCAGCGACAAATGACATTAAAAAAAAGAAACCAAAAGCAATGGACCAAATCAGAAACGACAATATGGTGTAGATAACCCATCAGTTTTTCTATAAGAAATATTAAAAGCTGAAACTGAATGTTTTATTCTTGCTGAACAGGCTAATGCTTGCTAACTCGAAATTATACTGAAAAATTGTGCTGACTTAAAATTCAGAATCTGTGATCAGGTTATCAGGTTAGTATCTACCATATCGGTGTTAGTATTCACCAAATATAAAATCCGACATGACAGGGTGGATCAACATCTGTACTGGAAAATTTGCAACTTTTATGGGATGGAAATTGCAAGAAATTAGTATAAACACCACCCAGACGCGGTTACAGATACGGAACCTGAAACAATCTTATGATACTTTACAATACACGCAGAACAATCAAAACTAATCGCTTAGACAGTTATCAAAGACCACAAAACAGACTGTACTTTCTTATTGATGTAGCAGTTCCTGAAGACTGTTGCTTTGAAGCTCATCAAAAAAATCTATGAAAATACAAGGAATTGAAACTTCCAAAGATTTACAAGAGATATCAATAATTCCCGTTGTGTTTGGAGGGGAGAGGGCTAGATCTGTTTGGAATCATTTTTTGATAGACTCATTGCCTTAAATATTTAAAAACAAATTCTCTAAAGCACAATCCTCACCCTACAAAGTGTGCCAAACTAAGCAATACATGTTTCATCCTTTGTTAATACGGAAAAATATAGACGTTTATATTCTTTCTTTTATTCTTTAATTACAGAGACCTTGGAAACAACGAAATATCTTACATCGCATCAGATGCATTTACTGGACTGTCGTCATTGAATTCCCTGTGAGTATAAAAGATACTTTTGATTTTATTATGAATCAGAAACTTTCTCTCCTTGACGAAGAAAATATTTCCAAGTAAAATTGTTGCTGAAGAAAATCAAGGTAAATCCAACACTGCTATTGCGAAACGGAAAAGATGAGTTAAATTTTTATTAATCACCCGTTTTCTCTACTGGTTACCCTTCCAGGAAATTCTCTCTAACATGCATGTATCTTTCTTTAAGATGCGTATGTACATGACATACGTAAGTGTGTGCGTATGTACATGACATACGTAAGTGTGTGCGTATGCACGTTATTGCCAAATATGTTTATGGCAAACATGCATGTATGTACTTGGGTATGCATGTATGTATGTGTGCGTACTCCTGAGTGTACTGCATTTATTTACAAGGCCTCTCTTGAAATAATGATATTTTTAATAATTTGATCACGTTGTATTCTCTTTCAGTAACAGTACATAGCGTTCATCTACATAGAGTTTGAAACTTTCTTCATATTTTGTTCTTATGACGTTTTGTGCTAATGTGAATTTTGAAAACTCATAAAATGAGCTTTATCCAACTTTATCTTTAACTTTGAATCTCGCATCACTTTGTTCTCTACCGCCGTTCGCTATTCTTTGTATTCCATTAATAAAAAGGTTTTTTTGTTTCTTTTAATTCAAAAAACTATAAGATGCCCCCAACACGTCAGTCTGAAAAACAGTGTTCTAAAGTCAGTTAGTTCTTGTTTTATGAAATTTACACATTCCTGAATAGATACGTTCAAAAATTGTTTTTGTATTAATAACTGATTTCTGTTTTTGCTTTTTTTTGTTTTTGTTTTTTAGACATTTTTATCTGTCTTTTCTTTCATAACAAACATAACATAAAATCAAACACTTAATCAATTATTAAAAATTCTAAGTATGCCCATCAGTAATTAATTTAAAATATTCGTTAATTATAACACGTTACTAAAACACCCAGTGAGAATTAATCATTTCATAAGCAATTATTTTTCTATACGGACATGTTAACCCTCACAGGCACCGAAATCGTTTCAACGTTATAAAAATGTAAGGGCAAAGCCCAAGCATATGTTTCTCACAATTAGTATATTTGTGCAGTTATAGATATATCATTCACATGTGTGTGTACGTGTGTATGTGTGCATTTGCTTTTAAGACGTATCACGGTACTTGGTCTTTATTTCGTTATTTCAACGCTAAAAATTAAAGCTTTTTTTTTTCTCAACTCCTAATTCACATTTTTTGGAGACTTAATTTTTTAAAAATATTTTTAAGTGGAAAAATCGAATCTGCATATTATAGAAAGTAGTATATTTATAATTTATATCTCAATTCCATTACACGTTGATGACATTTTATTTCAAATTCATCGAGTGATATGGCTTCATTTAATTGATTCTAAAGTACGTAGAGTTTAAGTAATACTTTGCTTAAATGTGTTATAGCTTTTACATATGTAAATTTGGGGTGCGATATTTTACTTGTAAGGTTTCTTTTTGTGCATGAACATATCTATATGTATGTATGTATATTTAATGTAGTTTTATACGCACACACTGTTAAATATGTATGTCAATATCTCTTTTCTTGTGTATATTCAGTATAAATTCAGGTGAATGTTTGTACACCAAAATGTTTGCCTATATTTTATCATTACTTTCCATAAATTTACATAAGTATGTGTGATTTTTTACATATGCACATGCATGGTGGCATGTCTCTTAAGTAAATTTGATAAAGAAGTATTTAGCGTTTCCTCTCCATCCGTTATTCTGTTATTGTTTCATATTATATGAACAATTTTTCTTAAATATTTGTTTTCTCTTTTCTTAGACAATACTATTAGTTTATTATGCTGTGCCCTCATTTCATTCAATCATCATCATCATCATCATCCTCATTGTACGATTCTTAAAAAATTGAAAAATAAAATTGCTCTTCTGAAAGAACGCGCGCATATTCGAAGATACATTTATCTACATACGCACAAGAATGTATGATGTTAAAATAAGATTATTACATACCTCACAATCATCATTATCTGAATTAAGTCAAAACTTAGAGATATCTACATAAATTGGTAAAGGAATTTAAGTAAAAAGAAATAAGTTGACTAATATGTAATTGGATAGATATATATCTAAAGAACTTGGCTTCCGCGTTTCAAATTTTCACTTTGAATTATCTACTTGCACTTCGAAATATGTCTTTAGAACCAAATTTGTGATAATCGTCACTTCTTTAATCATGCGTATCATTTATAGATAGACTGAATTTTTTTATTGCATTTAAGTAAATGGTCATCAAGATTTTACTCGTTTCCGTTTAATGGAGACAAGAGGTGCTGAATACAAGTAACCATACTTCTTACACTGTACTACATCATTTTTTCACCAATCAGATTTAGACATTAGAAATTGGATATTATGTTTTTTAATTTGACAAGAGATTAAAATAACTTATTTTGATGTAATCATAAAACGTTTAATCATTATTTAATCATTTTAATAATCATTAAAAGGAATTTAAATCCTAAATCTGATCCTCGAATAACGCAATGAACACTAAGACTAAATTTGTAGACATGATAAACGAAAAAATATCACTCTCATGAGAGTGATATTTTTTTATGGGCTGTAGTCGTGTCTATAAGCATTTGTTGTTACTTACATTAACTCATGCCAAAATCAAACCTAACCACGCAAAATGGATGCAAGACAAAATTGGCTAACAAAGAGAGAATCAAAATCCGACCGTCGAAAAAGTAGTCTTGTCCCGTGCCAATTTCCTGAGTTGGATGTATCCTTCTTAAAATATTTTTAGTCGAAAAACCATAATAATCAGTTAGCCATTGCTAAACATCTGGTCTTAACATTGGAAGTGTAGTTTATTCTTTTCCCTGAATTTCTCTGTTTATATTAGGACTCTTGTCCTCATCTTTGTTGTTGTTATCACCACAATTCAGCCGTTGTCCCCTCCGACCTTCGTCAGGTATCCGAGTAACCTACAGGGAATTTCGAACTGAACCCTTTATTTAATCTATGGGGGGGGGGGTAAAATGTTCTCGTTCCACTGTCACCAAATCCACGAACCAACGCTTTAATTCTCTATGGTACTATCCTGTGGGACAATTCTCTGTGGAGAATTTGGAGCCTTAACCTAACTGCTTGCTGATGTGTGCTGCTATTTGTCATGCTTGACTGCACTCATCGAAGCTTTTCTCTTTTGTTACATCTGATGCTATGTGTTAATTGCCTAGTGGATTAAAGCGTTGTTTGGCGACACAGTAATTGTGAGTTCAATCCTTGGGCCGGGCAGTGTGTACTGTAGACTCAGTGGAAACAGGACGAGCAACAGCTGAGCAGTACTAAAAATAATAACCAGACGAGATATAAATAAAGACATGTGCGGTACCACTACCCCTGTAGATTAAATAAAGTGTTCAGTTCGGAAGTTTCTCTAGGTTACTCGGATCGATGTACACCTGAACAGAAGGCACAACAGAAATGTCATGACAACAACAATAAAGCTAGGGACAATAGTCCGAATGTAAGTAGTGTAAATATAATTCCTCATTACAGAAATTCAGACTGAATTTCCCAAGTTGTTAAATATGAGGGGCCGGCTCCCTGATAAAATCTGCAAAGACCGTAAATACACAGGATGTATTAAATGATTGGTAAACAATTTATTACCATTGGCCACTTGGTTCCAAGAGAATACTCTCAACCAGAGTATAAAGATGGTTAATTTCTTTCTGGAAATGGTATTCGTGTTATGAATTGTTCACGCTTGAAGGAATTTAAAACTGTCATACGGTCAAAATTGACGCTAACAAATTGTGTCCGATTTATGTTTCTAAAACGCAACAAACATAAAATGTGACTTTCCCTTTATTTCTTATTTTTCTCATCATTTTTGTTTCGCTTGCTTGTTGAGTGTATGTGTGCATACGCGCGTGCATGTTTATGTGTATGCATGTGCATGTGTACCTGTATATGTGTGCGCGTATGTATTCCCTATATCACTAAGTATGCGTGAGCATGTGTATACCTTTATATCCAAATACACAGAGTGATGTAGTGCTGGAGTATGTTTGTGTGCATCAAAGTATTTAGGATTTTACAAGTACATGAATGAACGATGACAAAATTTCCCAAGATCAACGATATGACCAATTGGTAAAGGAAGAAGTCGACATTATAGGGCTTAATATGAATATATATTTAGCGAAAAGTGAATTAGGTTGCCCTTCAATAGAATAAAATAAAGTAAAAAAAAAACAATGACACCAAGTAAAGAGAAACACGAGCAAATATTGGAAGCCAAAAAGAATGCAAGCGTATTTGAGGAAAATCAACAGTTTAACTTAACTGATTAAATAATTAGATATGGGGAAGGAAATTAGCAACTAATAAGATACAAGTCGACTCAGAATATTGTGTGTATTAATTTAAGTTTTTAACCATGAAATCAGTCAATTCGTTCGTCTCTCCAGATGCAATAATACAACCGAATCTTTGTGTTTCGGTGCCGAGAAATAAATTTCATTGTAAATTTATTTTTGATTATACACGGTTTTATGCAAATGAGGGACGCTGTTTAGCAAGTATATTCTTGCTTCTCAAATGAAGTCATTGTTGGATTTTCCGCGCCAGAGGACAATGTAAATTCGCAATGAAATGGATGCATAATCCACTGTTTTATCAAGCAGATGGTTAACTTGCGAATTAAGTGATTTACTTTTTAGTTGCTGTTCTTTTCCTAGAGAGAAAGAGATGAAAGATGTTGTGCAGTAGAAGGTCACAACGTCATAATACCAGGTGTTTTCCGTAGCAAGTAGGCTTTTTCAAGCTACCAATCCCAGTAACCTGTTTCGAATTGAATTCGAAACAGCTTATCCTTCTCCCAGACTGCCTTTTAACCCATGATTGTGGTGGGGGAGCAGAAATATGTTTACCTTGTCTTCTGACACAATCTACTCTTGAAAAATAGTGGAAGGCTGAAATTTAAACCACATCTTAAAAAACAAAAATGCTTTGAAATGATAAAATATTTAAACAAAACCTTTTTTATTAGTCGCTATCCCGATGAAATAATTAAGTGATAAAATACAAATTTATATAAATTATAATTACAATTTAAAGTTTATTTTCAATCATTAATATAACACCAGTCACGATACTTAATCAGACTAAAAGGAAAAATATGAGAATCAGTAACATTAAAAACATTTATTCAATCATAGAAATTCGGCTTTCTTTCTCAATTCATTTAAAAATGCATTCTTAATTTTGATCGGTTAAGACATTTAATGAATACACAATGAATAGAAAAACGTTTCTCATAAAGAGTAAAAATATTTTGCGCACATATTTTTCAATATAAACTTCCTTGTCAATGCATTTAACCAAGCGCTTTTCCAACTGTCATTCCTCTCTATATATATAATATTCTGAAAGCAACAACTTTCGGCAGTTAACATTACCTGTTAATTGCCGAAAGTTGTTGCTTAAGTAAATAAAAAATTTAAAAAATTCGCAGAAACAGATTTTTTTATATATATATATATATATATATATATATATATATATATATATATATATATATATATGGTGGACTCTCCCATCGTATTCGCAGCTCAGTTCCTAGGAACCGACAGCCAGACACATATGATTTGATTATAGTGGTGAAGGCTTTGTGCAGAATCAACCACACGTTTTGAAGGCCCGAAAACAGGAACCCAAGTTCCCCAATCGGCCCTCCGCACGAATTTAGAGTTGTCCTTCTCCTAGAGCAGCTGCCATCCAAGGCTATAGAACCCTTCTAAGGAAAAGAAGAGGATTAATACTTTTCACAGGGGTATTAGCACGTAAATGAATGTAATGGATTCTGCTCCACTGTGCCTCCTCTTTTTTATATATATATATATATATATATATATATATATATATATATATATATATATATATATATATATATATATTCGAAATAGCCGAATATATATATACAATACACATACAATAAAATGAAATTCATGATTATCTGCTCTTTGAATAGTCCTAAATACTAGCAAAATAAATTATATGCGACTATCGCTCAGACAACCAACATTTCAAAAATGCTGGGAAGGTTCCAGCGACATTGTTACTTCTCTCAACAACTCAGAATAATAAATCTGTAATTTCTGTATTTTTTGCATGATATTTTAAAGGAAATCAGCATAAAAAGCAAGAAGTCATACTTAAAAATCAAAACATCGATGAAAATCCAGTGATTGATCTACATTGAAGTTCTTGAGAGTTGCTTTATCACCGAAATCATATGTTTGATGACTGGAGAAGTAGCATAAATAAAAACTACAAAAACTTTAGTCACTACGAAATATAAATGCTTTATAATAATGTACAAAGGTTGGTTAAAAAGTAATGTCCATCTGAATTTAATGTAAAATTCATTGTTTTTTAGTTGTGAACCATAAAGGCCCAGAAGAAAAGTTTGTGTGATTTTCTACTCAAAACCTCTTTCCAACTGGAAACACACAAAAAATAAATATGCCATAGAGTTTCTGTTTTGGGAAGTAGAATACATTCACAAGTTATTAGTGTACTTTATTTAAAAATGATAGATCAGCAAAGTTAATGGTAATAGAAAAGAGAAAATGACCTTAATCACAGACCTTACTTTGGCAGGACATTTGCTGATGTAAAGAGCATGCTAAACAGAGTGATGCCCTCATTAAAGCTAAAGTAATCACTATTGTAAAACTCTGAGAGACCTTCAGATAAGACATATAACAGTGCCTGCAGTTTAGTACAGTATCTTTATAACTCAAAGGTCTATAAAAAGTGGCTTTCCAGAATGCTGTTACTTACTCTGAAGGAACAAGCGCTTCTAAAGCAGCACAATACGTTTTAACTACCTACCTAGGCAGGATAGTCACAACAGATGAGGCTTGGATTAACCTCTCTGAGTCTACAAAAGAAAATAAATGGAGTGGCGCCACCTAAACTTGCCCAGAAATAAGAAGTTTGATGTAGCTCACTTCTCTGCAGTGACAGTTATAGTGAAAGTTTTTGGAACGATTGAAACCACTGTCAGTCTTGACACCTAAGTGAGCATATTGACAAAACTCAAAACCAAGTTGCTTCGAGCAAGGCCACATTACACGATTAGGGAGTATACAATATGACTATGTAAGGCTTCGCAGCAGCCTAAAGAGCAGACAATCATAACATATAGCTGAACAACTGCTGGAATACATTTCTAAGGTGCCTTCATTCAAAGGTCATTGAGAAAAAAGTGACTTTTAAAAACTAGATCTAGAATTCTGACACTTACATGTATTCTTCTGACACTGACACATGTATTCATTTTAGTATGTTTTGTGTTCTACTAATAAATATAAATTCAAGAACATATAATATTTATTAACCGAGCTTTTGATTATGTCATTCATAAATAATATACTAATTACGAACATAAATGAACAGAAATGTATATTTTGGAATATATAAGATCTTTAAAGGTAATGGACACTATCTTTTCGTAATTTAACTTTAGGTACTTCAACAAATTAAAGGATGAATATTTTTACCAATCCACCTGTAGAATATTGTAAATAAAAAACCGTCATGATTTCTGTTACTTTGCGATATCCCCAAAAGAAAAAAATGTGTGAAGTTAAAGGAAATCTGTTTCTTTCCAAAGACAACAAAGTCGTCCTAAATAAACTAGACAGTGAATTTTGGTTAAATGTGTAATTAAATCATATACAATCGTGTTTCATTATTTTCTAATCTTTGTTGGGTGAAGACAACGTTAAAGTATAACCTATCAAATATTTCCCTCTTTTTGTCACATATGAATATATAGCTAAAAATGGATGCAATAATTATTATTGAACAACTACTGATTATAAAGAATGCCAGATATTGGACTAAATGGTCAAAGACAACTAGTAAGTACTACAAAATAAATATCTGATACTGAGCACTTTATCCCATAAATATAGCACACCTTAAAACTTAAAACTATATTTCTTCATTCATTCATATATATATATATATATATATATATATATATATATACCCTCATGTTTAGATGAAAAATATTAGAGTGACAATTTAATAGATAACTTCCTTTGAGATGATGATGATGGTGATGTGCAAAAATTGAAAAAGAAATTCTATTGATATAGAAATACGCATTCCTACTTCTATGAATAGATTAAACGTACTTTCGAACAATTGATCATTCCAAAAATCTGAATTCAATATGACGTACATATACTTTCATTTCTTTTACGAGCCTATGGATTTGAACCAAACTTCTCTATCATCTGTACATGAATAAAACTTATTAAGATTTTGTATGTAACCATAAAGGTCAAAGTTAAATCTACTTATATTTTGACCAAACAGGCATTAGTGCGATCATAAATATAATAAAAGATTCTGATAAAAGTGATTTTTACTTTTGGTTTTGGTTTTGATTTATTCTATAACTCCTGCTCCTTTATTAAAATTAGTAAAATTCTTATTTAGAAAGCTTGTTCGTACGCAAAGTTTGGTTGAAATCTGCTCGGAGATCTCAGAAGCAAATGGCTGTCTTATACACATAAATGTTAAAATGTCAATTTTATTCAACTTGGAATTTTGCATGACAACATAGATTATTGATGGTATGAGATGCCAACTGACTCCATGACAGACTACGTCACACTATTTCGAGATTTGTGTCAAATTTGCAAGTTTTTCTTTCTTACACAGGATCCTCTACGGAAACAAAATTAGTGATCTCCCACAAGGGATATTTCATGGCTTAACATCTTTGCAATTACTGTGAGTATAAAATAAATCAAATGCCTGGCCGCACCGTCTATTAACACCTGCCCCACCAACGCTAATACTTTTATCATTAACACTTCAATTACTCCTGCTCTTAATACATTTATTCCGCTATTCGTGACTCCTTTTTGTAAGCGCCTAACTATCGCTTCTGTTGTTTATGCCACTAGCACTCCAATAATAGCCTTCACAAAAATATATTGTTACTACTATTTCAGTAAAGAACCGAACCAGAAGAAAACTTTATTTTCAAGTAGACTATTTCAACTAAAATGATTAATAATGAAATTTAAATATATCGAATTCCTTACAACTTGCAACCGATGATTTCGTCCAGAAATGAAACTGCTAAATTAAAAAAAAAGGTTTTATGGCACAAATATTCCGACTTAATAAAGTGATAAAGTACTGGTTTCTTTACAGATTTCCAGTCTCTAATGAAATATCCGTTTCTTTATTTCCAAGTTTTGAACTGTAAACATAGCTTGGCAGGTGCTAGGCCCTAACAAAACTAGGGGTGTTTTATATATCATTCACCCTTTTCTCACTTCTTACAAACCCGATGGTCAGACTGATTGCTTTGTCCAAAGTTGCATTTCTGTGAAGATAATTCAATATAAATTATAGGAATTGCCCTGCAGGGATGCTTGTAATCTACGACGGAGTTCTGAAAAGTGCCCGGCCTGACACAGTTCACTCTCCCCCACAACCAAAAAAAAAGTTGTTTTTTTTCGTCGGTCCGTAACCTTTGCAATAGAATATCATTCAATCCTTTTCGAAGTACCTCATCTTCTAATGGTTACATTTAACAAACTTATTTTATATCAACGACTTGAAAGAAACTCCTTATGAATATTGATTGCAAATCAAACCGGAAAATGTATAAAATGGCATGTTGTAGTATCTCAGCTAATTTTGTACTTCCAAAATCCTAAATATTCATAAGATTTCCCACACGTATTACATTCGGTTAAGGGTTCAAGATTTAGAGCATTAAGAAAAAAAAATCTAGGTAATGGTTTTCCTCTAAAAACTGTAAATCTAATCTATAAAATAAAATCAAAAATAAAAGACTGTAAAATCCGTAAATGTATCTGTTTATTTCTATTCTTATAAATGTACTTGACTGTCTTCAAAGAGCCTCGAACCTTATTTTTTACTTTAGGTAAGTTTTTTATACCTATTTCATACCTGTCGTGTTGGTACTACATTTGTATACTTTCAAAGCCCAATAATTGTCAACAAAGATTTTACAAGTAAGTG
>CAHIKZ030005070.1:2175000-2177500 GCA_903632075.3 Acanthosepion pharaonis
CAATATATATATACTCTCTTATATATCAATATATATATATATATATATAGAAAAAGTTTCAAATTAAAAATTATAATGTTTTATTTTATGAAAGTATTTATTTATTTTATATATATTTGATATTTCAAATTGTCCTCAATTTTTCATCAGAAATAACTGTTTGTTACAAATAAATTAAAATTACTGTTTGTTGGCAAGTAGCGTCCTTCGAGACGCGGACGTCACGTGATATGGAACGTCACTGTTCAGATATTCCTAACTTAAATCTAACTGTCATAAATATTTTAAAAAAAATTTTTTACTATATCTAAAGAAACTGCTTAGCCATTGAAATATTTATAAAGATTTAAAACACCTAAGTCCCTATTCAACCCTAATTTATGTGTATTTAATTTTAAAATCCAATATGTTTCTTTTTTTTCTGCGTGTGAATGTGGAAGTATAATCGGAATCTATTAATAAACATTTGCAGTTTTCTAATGTGTGTCCTGATTGATTGTAGTGTTTAGCTATGGGGAATAAGGGTTGTTTTGACGTATTGTTTGTTTATGGTTATTAAAACGAAATCTAAAATTGTTTCCAGACTCACCAATATATCCACTATTAGGACATAAGTTGCAGAATAAATAATAGATTACGTTATGGGTATCGCAGGTGAGGTTAGGTGGCTGTATCCTGATATTGGTGTTGGGTACGTAAAATGTATTAGCTATTACTAAATGTTTGCAAACTAAGCAACGAGGTTTGTTACATTTGTAATTTCCTGTTTGGTTTCTATTGTTTAGATATTTGGTAGAGGTGAGGATAGCTGATAAGTTAGGTGATTGTTTCATTGCATTTATGGGTGGTTTATCGAAAATGTCTTTGATCTTGTTGTCTAATTGGAGGTTCTTGTAATCATTTTTTTAAATTATGAATAAGTGTGTGGGAATATTGATTGTGGTTAAAAACCATGGGAATCTGATTGTTGTTTTATTTTTCTTGTATGTGAGAAGTGTGTTACGATTTATCAGGATAGTTTTTTATTTAGTGCTTCTTTTATTATTTTTATTGGGTATTTGCATTTTAGGAATTGTTTTGTTAAGTTATTAATATTGTATAGAAAATCTAAATGGTCTGAGCATATGCGTTTGGTTCTAAGAAATGAGCTGTATACAATAGATTTTTTAATTTAAAGGGATGACAGCTGTTAAAGTGCAGGAATTTATGTTGGTTTGTGGGTTTGTTGTATAGACTGGTAGAAAGTGTATGTTTGTTTAATTTTATCATAACGTCTAAGGGATGGATGTGTATGAGTGCTCCATGGTAAATTTAATTGTATCGTGGAAATTGTTGCAGAAAGTGAAAAAGGTTTTAATTTTTTCTGATCCATGAGTCCATAATAAGAAAATGTCATCAATATATATAAAGTAATGTGATGGTTTATATTCCGAATTGTCTAGTATCTTCTTTTCTAGAATGTGCATAAAGATATTAGCATAACTAGGTGCCATTTTTGTGCCCATTGCTGTGCCACTAATCTGTAAATAGTGTTTGTTGTTGTATTTAAAATTATTATGTGTGAAGATGAACTTTATTAATTGGCATATATCTGTAATTTGGTAGTTAGGTAATTTTTTTTTGTTACTATGAACCCATAGCAAGCTGATACTCCTTCAACATGTGGAATGTTCGTGTAAAGGGACGAAACATATATATATATATGTATAAATATATATACACTATATATACACTTATATATCAATATATATATATATATATATCTTATATATCAATATATATCTTTATATATACACTCTTATATATCAATAAATATATATATATACTCACTTATATATCAATAATTATATATATATATATATATATATCTACTCTCTTATATATCAAATATATATATATACTCTATTACTCTCTTTATATATCTATATATATATATATACTCTCTTAGATATCATTTATATATATATATATATATATATATATATATATATATATTCTTACATATCAATATATATATATATACACTCTTATATATCAATACATCTTTCAACTCTCTTATATATCAATATATATATATATCAATATATATATACTCTCTTATATATCAAATATATATATATATATATATATATATATAAATATATATACACTATATATATACTTATATATCAATATATATATATATATATATATATACTTCTTATATATCAATATATATTTATATATAAATATATATACACTATATATACACTTTATATATCAATATATATATATATATATATATATATATCTTATATATCAATATATATTTTATATATATATATATATACTCTCTTTTATATCAATATATATATATATACACTCTTATATATCAATATATATATATATGTAAATATATATACACTATATATACACTCATATATCATATATATATATATATATATATATTATATATATTTATATATATACTCTCTTATATATAAATATATATATATATTCT